>LPNX011102486.1:985997-1037804 GCA_001517045.1 Pseudotsuga menziesii
ATAGGCCTTCGAGCCTCATTGTAACACAGATTTCAGAGGCATGTAGCCGCCACATTTCTTCTCAGAGATAAGCTACCAGCACTCTAGCTAGTTTATTTCCATTCTGTATGTAAACAAGTTTCAGTTATTGATTAATGAAATGAAGTGTTATTTCCGCTGCATATTTGTTTCTATGGTTATTTGTGTATTCTGTTGCGTTCCTGCATAAATCCGGATCAGTGGTATCAGAGCAATCTGCTCTTTCTCGGTCCTTCTTTGCATGTCCCCAATGAGGGCGGGGTATAAAGAGTTAGGGCTTGATCTGGTTGAACCTTTGCAAGATCAGCCTCGCAAATCCCAATGGCCACCCATGGGGGACAAAAATAAACACAAGGGCGCATAAGATCCTATCAAAATGTTGCTCTAGGAGGCCCTTGAAAAACAAAGGAACGCGATGATGGATAACTTCACCCAGATCCTTCAACGACTTCCCACTGGTGGCGCATCTGCATCTAGTAGCCACTATGGAGGTGCAACCCCTTTTAAGGTACAAGTAAACTTCAACATTCCCATATTTGATGGTCGAATAGATGCAGACGCCGTAGATAAATGGTTGAATCTATTAGAAGGATATTTCTCGGTTCATGACTTTTTTGACTGGGAAAATATTACTTTTTCTCTACTCAAAGCCGCCCCCCATGTCAAGGACTGGTGGGAAACTACTATGAGAGAAAGGATGAGGAGGAACCCTCTCTGTTCTCAGTTGTACCCACTTGGAATTCTTTTCGAGATGCCATAAAGGGACAATATTATCCGGTGGGGATCTATGAAGACAAGTACATCCAATGGACTACACTGCGACAGCAAAGAGATCAAGATGTGCATGAGCTGACGAATCTGTTCCATACCCTGCGCACCAAGTTGGGTATCAAAGATTCAGAGAAAAATTTGGTGCTAAAGTACTACAGTTGTCTGCATAGATACATTCAGGAGGAAATGGAGTTCCTCGACATCTCCTCGCCTTGTACGGCATATCAGTATGCTGCCAAAATTGAGCAAAAATTCAAATAGAAAAAGTGAGACTTTGGATTTGTGAATCAGAAGAAAGGGAAAGGCGCCCCCAAATCGCAGAACCAAGGACAAAACCAAGGCATGGCGACTCAAGAAAACTTGCCAAAGTCGTAATCAAAGAGCAACACTGCAAAGCCGAAGAAGGAAGCGGGAAAGTGGTGCGAGTTCCATAAGAGCCCCACTCACAACACAAGTGAGTGTCGGGCTAAGTAGTCACTGGTGGTTGAGATAAAGGCTTCTGAATCAGATGCATACTCTGACACTAAATCTAAACCTGAGAAGGGGAATGACAGAGGGAAGAATATTATCGATGCAGAGCCCAATGCCACCGTTGCCACCATGAAGATCCAAAAGGAAGAACCAGAAGATTGAGAGGAGGAGGAGCGTCTTTTCCACTCCCAGATGTGGGTAAAGGGTTCCCCGCTAAAGTTCATCATCGACAGTGGGAGCCAACAGAACCTGATTTCAGCAGAGGCCATGAAGCGGTTGGGTTTGCCAACCACAGCACACCCGCAACCGTACACCATTGGGTGGCTTCACCAAGGACGAGATCTTTGCGTCAGCCAGCAGTGTCGCCTTCCCTACAGCATCAAGCCCTTCATCGATGAGGTATTATGTGATATTTCTCCTGTTGATGTTTGTGATGTATTATTTGGTCAACCATACTTATGGAAGCGACATGCTGTGTATGAGTCCCGGCCTCGCGCTGTTATTATTACGTTGGGAAATAATTTGTACAGGATACCAGAGGTACCACCCCCTACCGCTATCTATTTGGTTACTGCAAAACAATGCAGTAAGCTCATTTCCAAAACCGGGAAGTTTGTTTTCTTGATGATCCGCCCTTAGGGCAAGAAGAAGATCGTGGCCACAACCTCCAGACAGGGACCCTCCACACGACAACAACAAATGGACAAGGTCGTGGAGGAGTACCGGGACATATTCACCTCACCCACTTGGGTGTCTCTCCACTGTCAGGTCAAGCATCCCATCGATCTGACCCTAGGTGCGCTGCTGCCCAATGGACCGATCTATCGCCGCTCTGTTCTGGAGAATGATGAAATCAAGAGGCAAATTCAGGAGCTGCTACAGAAGGGTCACATCCGTCCAAGTTCATCACCCTGTGGGAGCCCGATCATGTTGGTACATAAAAAGATGGGACTTGGAGACTCTGTATTGACTATCGAGAGCTGAATAAGATCACTGTCCGGAATAGGTACCCAATCCCATGGATTGATGACCTCTTGGACCAACTTAAAGGGGAAAAATATTTTAGCAAGATTGACTTAAAGTCTGTGTATCACCAGGTACCGATCGAGCCGACCGATGTGTGGAAGACTGCCTTCAAAGCCAAGGAGGGCCTTTTCGAATGGTTGGTCATGCCTTTCGGGTTGATGAATGCTCCTGCAACCTTCATGAGACTGATGGACGACATCTTGCGGCCATTCACCAACTCATTTGTAGTAGTGTACTTGGATTACATCCTGATCTTCAGCTAGACTTGGGAAGAGCACCTCCACCACATCCGGCAGGTCCTCCAAATATTGTGGCAGCACAAGTTGTGTGCCAATTTGGACAAGTGCACTTTTGGAATGACCCAGGTTCAGTATCTGGGATACATTATTGATGACTATGGGGTACATGCATATCCAACCAAGATCCAAGTCATTCGAGATTGGCCAGCCCCAACTACTCTAATAGAGCTTCACAGCTTTTTGGGCCTTGCTAATTTCTACCACAGGTTCGTGTCGGGATTCTCTCATATCACTTGGCCCTTGAGTCAAGTCACCAAGGGAGGAGTGAAAGCAAAATTCTTTTGGTCAGAAAATCAGCAGAAGGCATTTGCAGAATTGAAACATCGCCTCTGTTGTGCCCCAGTGCTCACATTACCAGACTTGCAATAACCATTTGAGATTGAGACAGATGCCTCTGACTATGCTATTGGGGCAGTCCTTACTCAACAAGGGCATCCAGTGGCATATCATAGTGAGACACTGTCAGACACAGTCCACAAATATCCCACTTATGACAAAGAGATGTATTCCATTGTACATGTTTGCCGACAATGGAAGCATTACATTTTGGGAAGGAAATGATCATCCACACAGACCACCGACCCTTGTAGTTCATGCAGACATAAGGCAAGTTACAGAACGATCACCATCAAAAGTGGTCCACATATCTACAACAGTTTCATTTGAACATCAAGTACAAGAAGGGAAGCACCAATAATGTTGCAGACTGCCTCAGCTGCCCACCAATCGTGGCGATAATGACCGTGCTCAACTCTTGTGGGCATGAGACTTCTAATTGGCCGCTTCTCTACAAGAGTGATCCAGAATTCAGCCACACATACCAGATGCTCTTGGAGGGAAACCAAGTTCCAAAATTTCACCTCCAGGATGTACTACTGTGTCACATGGGACACCTTTGTGTTCCTTCAAGCGAGCGTGCCAAGATGATTTTGGAAGCGCACTACAGTCAGGTCACTGGGCATTTCGGGGTCGAGAAAATAGTGGCAATACTGCAGAAGTATTTCTATTGGCCGAAACTTCGACAGGACGTCGGGAAGTACATCCGATCCTGCACTGCCTACGCCATTGCCAAACCATCCATCAAGAAGCAAGGCCTCTATACTTCGTTGCCTACCCCTAGTCGACCTTGGGAATCCATCTCCATGGATTACATGTCAGGCCTTCCTTCTACTAATCATGTCAACGACTGTGTGTTTGTGGTCGTTGACAGATTCTCAAAGATGGCCATAATGGCGGCCTGTAAGAAGAATATCACAGCACTGCTAAACTCTTCTATGAAAAAGTGTGGGTACACTTTGGTACCCCATAGTCTATAATCTCAGACCGGGATAGCAGGTTCCTTAGTACATTTTGGTCTAGCCTATGGTCAATGCTAGACTCCAAGCTCACAAAGTCCACAGCTTTCCATCCCTAGACTAATGGCCAGACAGAGGTCGTCAATAGGATGATCGTACACATTTTGTGCATGTACAACTCAAAGCATCCACACACATGGGATGAGAGCCTCCCCTATGTACAACACAGCTATAATCGGGCCCTCCACAACTCAACCAACCACAGCCCATTTCAGGTGGGCTTCGGATTCCAGCCACTATGTCCCATTGACGTAGCCGTGTCATTTGCAACTACTCAGGCTGATTCCATTCATATCCAGTATGAAGTTTCCAAGGCAAACAACTTCATTGAGCACATTCAACACATTCTCCAATAGGTTCATGACATATTGGACAGATCCAATGCTAAGTACAAGCAGCGACATGATCAACATCGGGTGCAACACAACTTCCATGTGGGCGATAAAGTGTGGCTACATTTACAGAAGGAGCGCCTTGCTGGACCCCACCGCAAGCTTCGCTCGCTCCGATATGGGCCATACACCATCACCAAGGCTGTCGGGGACAATGCCTTCGAGCTCAGTATTCCACCATTCCTTGGTCTGCACCCAGTGTTCAATGTGGACCGCCTTTGACCCTACTTTCCACCTCTACTAGACACATAAGACGTGGAAGAACAACTCACACCAACAGAGTTAAAACTTGACTGCATGGAACAAACCACAACTGATCGGATTATGGACACAGAGATCAAGAACACCCACCAGCAGAAGATCTAGTTATATCAAGTTGTCAAAGCAGGCCAACTCCTTCACCAGGGAAAGTGGCTCACCGGGGACCAAGTTCAACAGAAGTTTCCTCATCTCATGGAGGAACTCCACGCAATGGGGACCATTGCTTCCTAAGGGGGGAGGAATGATACAAGAGGATATTGGTGGCCACCCACCTATTCCTCTTGGACCCCCACCACTATTTCTTTCAGTTTTCCAGTTTCCTTAATTGTAGCACAATTTACTATTTTTGGCAGTTTGCAGGTCCTAGACTTTCGAAGCCATTTTGAGGCCCTAAACGACGTTTTTTTGGCATCGAATGGTTAGTTATGGATGTAGTCCTTAAATAGATCTTTCTAACGATGTATCATGTGCGTCAAATAGAGGTAGTATGCTAACGTTACGGCCCCAGGAAATTGATGTACCAAGTTACCCAACGGGGCCCACATTAAGGCGTTTCACCTCCCAGGGTTAGGTTTTTGGATGTCTAGGGTTTCCATTATTTCTCAATAATATATAGGCCTTCGAGCCTCATTGTAACACAGAGTTCAGAGGCATGTAGCCGCCACATCTCTTCTCAGAGATAAGCTACCAGCACTCCAGCTAGTTTATTTCCATTTTGTATGTAAACAAGTTTCAGTTATTGATTAATGAAATGGAGTGTCATTTCCGCTGCATATTTGTTTCTATGGTTATTTGTGTATTCTGTTGCGTTCCTGCATAAATTCGGATCAATCGTGGGGAATGATTTACCCAATGAGTTACCACCAAGGAGAGATATAAGCCATCAAATTGATTTTATTCCAGGAGCCAGTTTACCAAACAAGGCAGCGTATAGGTTGACACCTCAAGAGAATGAAGAAGTGAGGAGACAGGTCCAAGGATTGTTGGACAAAGGATTGGTCCATAAGATTCTAAGTCCATGTGTAGTGCCAATAGTACTAACACCAAAGAAGGATGGCGAGTGGAGGATTTGTACTGACTCCAGAGCAATTAACAAGATTACTATCAGATATAGGTTTCCATTACCAAGGATGGATGACATGATGGATTTCCTAAGTGGGGCAACGTGCTTTTCGAAACTGGGTTTGAAGAGTGGGTATCATCATATCAGAATCAGAGAAGGAGATGAGTGGAAGACAACCTTTAAGAAAAATGATGGGTTGTATGAGTGGTTAGTCATGCCATTTGGATTGTCCAATGCACTAAGCACTTTTATGAGATTGATGAATGAAGTCTTGAGAGATTTCATAGGTAAGTTTGTGATAGTTTACCTTAATGACATTTTGGTTTTCAACCAAACAAAACAAGAGTGTCTGAAGTATCTGAGATATGTTTTAGAGAGGTTGCAATAGGAAAAGTTGCTAGTAAATGTGAAGAAGTGTACATTTATGAAGCCAGAGCTAGTATATTTAGGTTTTGTTATCTCAAGAGATGGGTTGAAGATTGATCCAGAAAAGGTGCAAGCAATCATTGATTAGCCTTTACCTAGGAACATATTTGAGGTAAGAAGTTTTCATGGATTGACAAGTTTTTTTAGGAAATTTATAAAGAATTTCAGTGGTATTTGTGCATCTATTGTGGAGACAATTAAGAAGGATAGATAGCCATTTCAATGGACAACAGAGGCTGAAAGGATTTTTCAGTTCTTGAAGAAGAAGATCACTGAACAACTAGTATTGAAGTTTCCAGACTTCAAACACCCTTTCCAAGTAAAGTGTGACGTCGGTGGAGTAGCAATCAGATCTGTGCTCAGTCAGGAGGATAGGCCTATATCATGTTTCAGTGAGAAGATAAATGATGCAAAGCAGAAGTATTCATCTTATGACAAGGATTTTTATGCTATTGTTCAAGCAATGAAGCATTGGAGACATTATTTGATGCCTAGAGAATTTGTGTTATATTCAGATAACTATGCATTGCAATACAGTATGAAACAACCTAAGTTGAACCTGAAACATGTCAAGTGGGTCGAGTTCTTACAGAGCTTTAACTTTGTGTTGAAGCATATAAGTGGACAATCAAACATAGTAGTTAATGCCTTAAGTAGGAGACAGCTGATTGTGCAAGAGAATCATATCCAAGTCTTGGGATTTGAGCATTTAGGGGATTTGTATGAGACTGACATTGATTTCCAGGAGGCTTACAGGGCTTGTAAGAATCCAGTGGAGGTGGATAGAGAGCCATGGATGGAGTATACGTTACAAGATGGTTTACTCTTTAGAAACAGTAAACTGTGTATACCAAAGTGTTCAATGAGAGAGAACTTAATATAGGAAAAACACAATGGAGGTATGGCAGGACACTTTGGAAGTGATAAAACCTTTGGATAGTTGGGTCATTTCTATTTTTGGCTAAGGATGAGGTTTGAAGTTGAGAAGTTTGTAAGCAGGTGCAGACTATGCCAGCATGCTAAAGGAATAAGCCAAAACACATGGTTGTATACACCATGGCCTATTCCAACCAGGCCTTGGGATTGTGTGAGTATGGACTTCATTCTGGGTTTACCAAGAACTCAAAGGGGACATGATTCTATCTTCGTAGTTGTTGATAGATTCACTAAGATGGCACATTTCATTCAAAATATCCCACTCCTTTGCTCAACTCATCTATGGAACAAATAAATAAATACATTCATGTTACAAGACTAGTGATGCTACACACATTGCTAACTTGTTTTTCAATGAAGTTGTGAAGCTACATGGTTTACCTAGAAGCCTTGTATCAGACAGAGATGTGAAGTTCACAGGTCATTTATGGAGGACCTTATGGAAAAAGTTAAGTACCAAACTGAACTTCAGTTTAGCATATCACCCACAGTCTGATGGATAGACAAAGGTAGTTAATAGGAGTCTGGGGAACCTATTGAGAAGTCTGATTGGAGAGAGTCTGAAGCAGTAGGACAGAGTATTAGATCAAGCTGAGTTTGCCTATATGATTCACCAAACAGAAGTATAAGGATGAGTCCATTTAAAATTATGTATGGAATGCATCCAAGAGGCGTGTGTGAACTTCGTGACTTAGGTCAATTGGAGAAAAGGAGTGTCACCGGCTACAATAGAGTAACACCGGATACAAGGCCATAGCAGATTCCAAAAGGAGAGAGAAGAACTATGAAGTAGGAGATTTGGTCTTAGCATATCTAAAGAGAGAAAGATTTACAAAAGGAGAGTATAACAAGCTAAAGATGAAGAAGATTGGACCATGCAGGATACTCAGAAAATTCTCAGCAAATGCCTACCAGAGTGGGTATTTCACCAATCTTTAATGTTGCGGATCTATATCCTTATGTAGCAGGTGATACTGGAACCTTTGCAGAAGGTGAAGATCTTACTGAAGACCTACAATGGGTGAGGCAGACACCTGTGGCACAACCATTGGAAGTTGAGGCCATTTTGGACACTAAAGTGGTAAAGAGTATAAGGAAGAAGGACTATCTGGAGTATTTGGTCAAATGGAAGAAGCGACCAATAGAGGATTCTACTTGGATGAGTGCTGTAGAGTTGGAAGCCAAGGGTTTCACTGTAGCTGATCTATTGAATAGGGGTTCATAATTTGTTTACCCTTGCGATTCTAATGCAAGAGCATCATGGAATGTCAGCAATGTGATGAGTTGGTCACATGATGTGGCATATTTTTGGTTGTTTTGCTGAGTCATAGTTTGTTAGCGCCGATAGGAATGATGGCGGATCAGGACTCCCTACAAGGAGATCAAGCCGCAAGTTTTTTTTGTGAGAGGGACGTTTCATAATGCTTTGTAGTTGTTTGTTTTTAGTTACAGGACCACTCAGTGGGGGAGGTAACAATTTAGCTTAAATATACAGGTTAGAGATGTGTGAGGGGTTCTGCCCTTCAGCATGAGAATTCCAATTTGCAGAGAGAAGGACAAACCTGCGTCTGGTTCCACTTGTAAATATTTTGAAAAGGCTGAAGAAGGAGAGCCTATTTGTGTGTTTGTTCTATTGCTTAATAGAAGGATTAGCTATGTGTTTGCAGTGTTATTAGTCTAGATGCATTTACTGTTTTAATGATGTATCAGTGAAGAGCCAAATTCAGCGGTTTTCTGAACATTTGTGTAATTCTGTGAAATTGTTGATTCACGCGTTAAATTGTTGCTTGAATAGTTGAAATAGGTCATAAATGCATGCATAGAAGTGTTAGGCTAATGAATAGTGAATATTGCAGTCTGGATTGATCGATTTTCTGATCAATCAACGCAGTACGCATATTTTCTACCCTTAACAAGTTTTGTAGAGAATGAACAATGGGGATTGAGTTCGCAGATGACGATCTGTCGGTCTAGGAGAGATCCACAACGGAAGTTGTGAGGGCAATAACAGATCTACTAAGATCTGTGAGAACCGCATCAAAGAGTAGATTGACGGTCGTGGAGAAGGCTGCAAAGATATGATGACTGGAAAAATTACGGAAGAAAAGTCGTGGAAGGAAAGTTACGGGGGAGCAAATTTGGAAAGTTGGTCGGGCATCCCGCATCCCGCTTCCTACAACCCACATGCAGAAAGCCTGTTGTGTAAACAGAGTTGCGGAAAAGCTGTTGCCGAAGCAGAATTGCGGGGAGTTAATTTTAGAGCAGAATTTGGCCGAGGGCTAAATTTGGTAATCCTGATAAGTGTAGGAGCCACCATATCCTGGAGGTGCTGGTTGGGTTTGCTGTGGTTGATCTAGACTTGCACCATGATCTCTCTCTATTATAGTTCCTTTCCCCTACTTAAGGATCTTCTTTCCAAAAAATTTGACACAATCAATAACTCATCCTAAGAAAATTCTTCACATAAGGATTGATTGTCTTCTACAATAACAAATTGAGGAAAACATGTAGCCACTTTGACAATTTTAGTTATGTTAACACCTTAAGGTTCTTTATATAGGGCCTTAAGGTGAATGAACCCCAACTATGCTAAACCCTTAAAGATTTAGACCACATCATCATCCTCTTTCTATGTATCCAGATAGTGTGAATATTCTTCTATAATTTGAGAATTGATTAATATGTTTTGTGTTTTTGTCACTTAATTCGAACTATAACACTTTACTCTTTGTTGGCTACCTTGATTCCCACTCATCTAGGAATCTTCTATTTTTGGATTCCAGCTCCCTTGATCCACACAACTCCACTTCATTGAAAGTGTCAATAACATTTCCATTGAAAAACTCTTTGATATTCTTCTATGTTGTTTTAATAAATTTGTCTCTATCTAAGTCCCTTTCCCCTACACAGGCATCTACTTTGCAAGGAAGTTAGCATAGTCAATGGATCATCTCGGGAAAATTTTTCATATAAGTATTGGTTGTCTTATGTAGCAGCAAACTTAATAAAAAAACGAGCCACTTTGACTATTTAAGCTATGTTAACACCTTCAAGTTCTCATGCAGAGTCTCAATGTGACCGATCCCCAACTTTGCTAAACCCTTAAAGCGAACCATCTCACCATCCTCTTTTCTTATTTTAATCTTATTTCTATAATTTGTGAATTCATGAATATATTTTGTATTTTCATCACCTAATTCCAACTAGGTCGCTCTACTTTTCTTTCACCACTCCACTGTTGGACCCTAAGTGATACTGAGGGAGGGGGGGGGGGGAATCTATATCATGAACTTTTTATCCTTTCAAACATTTGTTATACCATGTAATATTTCATTAATATATATATATATATATATATATATACCATCTATCATAAACAATTTCCAATTCAAAGAATAGTGTGCAAAGAATATATAGAGAAATATGATATATAATTAATATTCTTATTACAAATTATATTGGGAGACACCAATCTCCAAAACAAGTGTGAGCACCCACTCATTGATTTTGTTGACACCAATCAGACAAGAATACCAATCCCTTCCAAGCACCAACCTGTGAGGACACTGATCCTCTTATGAGCACCAACTCATTGTAAGTAAGCACCAACTTGTGCAATCAGGAACCCACCTGAGCTGCTAGGCACCAACATGTGGAAGACACTAATATTCCATCCTTGCCCTGTCTTACCACCCAGATATATATTTGTTGTTGTACACCTCGATCACAATCCACTCTAACTTTTCTAATATGTTTCCTCTATTCTACAGAAGCTGTTGAGTATACTATGCTTCAAATATTCAACTCTTTATGTGCAACCATTCCTTGTATCCCACTGTTCAAATTCTCCTTATACATGTGCAATTACTAATTGTATTTCTACATGTCATATAATCTTGTGCACTTCCTCAAGTCATATTGTCATTGATTCCCCTGAGCATTTCATCTATTCCCCAAAGCTTGCAATTTTGTAATACATCTTTTGCCCACACAAGCTCATCAAAACACTTCAATCTCTGGCTTATTTATACTACCATTCTATTCTTTGTTGAATTGATTTTTTTTTCCTAGGAAAAAAGGCATAATTTTATATCATCCGAAGAGAGACAAAATTACATTTTGTAGATATGCAATGCATATTCAAAATCACCAACCATGACTGATAGCCAAGTCCATGAAAACCAATCTGATCCATCCATCAGATTTCTATAAGGTCATACAATGATAGCAAAAAACCGGGCCCTGTCCACACAAAAAGAATCATCCCTTCCCGTCAAACGCGATCATGAAATGTAGCTGAACATATATACTAGAAGCAGATCCGATATAGTCTCAGTAAAAATAAACATAGAATAAACTGTCATATGTAAACATAAACAGAGTCTGAAAGAGTAACCGGCCCCATCCTCAAAAAACACACAAAACATTAGGCCACCCCCTGATAAAAAAAGGGGTGATGGTAGTATTCGAACTCTTCATCACCTAGCTGTTCCTTAACCTTCCACATGCTTGGATCCAGCAGGAGCCCCTCCTTCGATGCAGTGTCCTCCTGGCAGTTGTTCTCCCTGTATACATGTATGAATGTAATCAGATCAAAGGATTCCATCACATCCCAGATAGATAGTAAAATGTTGCCTAACAGTAGGTCGCTGCAATTTTGAATTATTTTAACCCAATTGATCACATTTAATGAGTCACCAAAAATTTGAATGGTTCTACACCCCTTCTCAGCAGCAAAAATGAGGAGTAATTGAAGGTTTAATAGTTCAGCGCGGTTATTACTTCCTGCCCCCAAACCTGTAATTAGTTCAAAGTAATGATTCTCATCCAAATTTAATATAGCACCACCTCCACAAATGTGGTTTTGAGAGGCACCATCAAAGAAACCCCAGGGATTTGTTCGGTCAATCTCAAGTGCCAGTACTTCCCTTTGTCTTTTAACCTTCAGGTGTATTGGAAGTGCAGTAGCAATCCCACAAACCAGCCTAGCTATGATAGCGGGAGTACATTCTTTCCCAGAGAAGATAAGTTTATTCTTGGCCAACCAAATTCCCCATGTCACTAGCAGAGGAAGAATAGTCATAACATCTGAAGATCCAAATCTACGCCAACGTTCCCAGGCCAGCAGAATAGTGGCCCCTTCCCAACGACACGCCGGATTCAATCGCAGCAGTGCGCATGATTCTTTCCACACCTCCACACAATATGGACATGAGAGAAAAATATGAAGGGTCGTTTCCCCCGCATACCGACACAGAGCACACCATCCCGGACCATGTATTCCCCGTTTTATAAGGTTTTCCCAGCAAGGGACTTTATTTTCTAAAACGCACCACCAGAAAAGACACGTTTTGGGGGGATAGTGAAATTTCCAAATCTTTTGCCACCACCACACTGGCCACACCTCAAAATTCTGTGCACTCAGAAAGTTATATCCTTCCTTGGGAGTGTACTTCCCACTAGAAGCCCCATTCCAAATGAGTTCATCCTCCACCACCCGCAGTTTAATCATGGATGATCGCAATTCCCCCAGATACCGGATCAGTTCAATCCTATCACGGTCATTAAGTTCAAAATCAGTGACCAGCCTCTAGGTCTGTGACCAATGGACCACCTGTACATTAGCAGCTAGCTGGTAGAGAAAGTGAACACCATGCTGCCTCAGAGAGGCCACCAAAGGATCAGACAGTCTAAATCTGCCATTGCATCCAAGCCGTGGATCAATGCCAACCCGCACTCTCCTTCCATTACCCACCTTCCAAATCAAGTTTTCATCAATAACAACAAAGGATTTGATCACATCTTTCCAGATGACCGATCCACCCTTGTGTCTTTTTTGAGGCCTCCTAATCCAATCCACAACAGTAGCAGGGGCAATATATTTTTCTGTCATAACCCTGGTCCACAGATTTTTTGAATGGATCAATCACTAACCCCCTTTTGCTGCCAATACTCCCGCAAAATGGAAGATATTTTTAAGGCCCCATCCCCCCAAGGATTTCGGCTTAGCAATCTTCTCCCATCTAACCCAAGGTGTAACCGAAGCATTCTTATGACCGCTCCACAAAAAATGTAGACAAATTCTACGCGCTTTATCCAGTGTAGCTAGTGGGATCCAAGAAAGAGACATCCAATAAACAGGAATAGCTTCCAGAACTAACTTAACCAAGATGAGTCGCCCTGCTCTAGAGAGCCAATGATGACTCCAAGAGTGTAGATGCTTCTCCAGTTTCTCAATCAGCCACACCCAGTCCTTCTTCAGATAGTTGTTGGGTTTCAACATAAAACCCAGATTTTTAAGTCCCTCATCCAGAGTGACACGAATAAAAGGGAGAAGAGTAGATGCATGTCTCACTTCTACTTCGTCCATACCATGAGTCGTCATTGAAGACTTTCCCTCATTTATTAATTGTTGAATTGATTTATCCATAAGTAAAGGCTTTTGTATATCACATGCTTCCTTTCTTTCTTCACAAATACGTTTACCAACACATTTGTTGGACCTCATAACTTATTCTTTTGTCTTTAATATTTTGTCTTGATTAACACACAAACTATTTTGCGATGTATTGCACAACATACTTGTGTTGAGACTTGCGCAAATAACTCTAATGGTACTTTGCGCATACTTCTTGTGCACATTTGGTGGGGCTTGATGAGACTTGCTCACATATTTTCTATATACTTCTTCCAGCTAGAATTAAGACTTTCTTTGACATTTGGTGGGGCTTACTAAGACTTGCACACATGTTTTCTATATACTTATTAAAACTAGCTTCAAGACTTCAATGCCATCACCAAGTTCAACAATATCTTTGACATCAATGACAAGACAAATCTCAACAAACTCCTCCTTTGGCATTGATGTCAACACCAAGTAAAGCTGATCTCCCTCTGAATGCTAGATCTCAATTGAAGTCTTGTATCACACAATATTGTTTGTAGATTTACTTGCTACTTTCTCCCCTTTTGACATAAATGGAAAAGGAATATTCGATTATCTGCAAACATGTATTAACATAGTGTATCCCCCCCCCCTGCATAGTTGCAATTCCCCCCCTGAATTTATGCTACCTTCTAATGCTCCTCTACGCTGGTTACTTCCACTCTTCCCAACTTCCATATTGCGCTAAACTCATCTCTCTTCCTATGTCGTCACATTGTTTTAGATGCTCCCCCTCAAATCATGTCTCTTTTTCCATTCTATTCTTTTTATTTGACTGTATTAATAGTGACTGCAATGTATTGGATTCCCATGTTGTCGCACCATTCTCCATCTTCAATGGTTTGCACTTTTTTCTCACATATCCAAGATTTGTAATGAATTAATGTGATTGATGAATCTACCAATTTGTGCAACATCTCATACGACGCAGGCTAGAATACCTCAACCTTTAAGAGGATAGAGAAGATGTCATTAAATCATTCATACAGAGTAATCAATTTAGTCTCTCTCTTTCTGTCCTTTAATATTTGCAGAGAATGATTTAAAACACATAAGCAGATTTCCCGATAAGAGATGTCACCTCAGCAGTAGAGAAGAGAGATCCAATACAACATTGTAATCAATTGTATTGAATTTTCCATATGGCTAGCATATTAATAACAAGCCAAAACACCTAGCATGCACAAAGCTATGCACCCTTCCTTTCATCATTAGTTTTTAACTTAATGTTGATTGACTTGAACCGAGTCTTTTAATCTTTAACTGAATATATGACCATAAAGTTAGGAGGTTAACTCAATGTCTTTGGTGCTTCACATTTAGTCCACAATTTCTATTATTACATTAAGCACGGATCTTCTTAGTTAATTGAATGTTGATCACTTAGTTAACAAGCTAACTTAAGTGTCATCAGTGCTTCACTCTTAGTGCCATCCATGCAAAACATTTGCATGGATCTCTGTAAGTTTCGTTTAATTAATTGAAACACGAAAGTCTTTATTAACTCAATTACATTATTTACTATTTTTATCTTTGCATGGATCTAAAAGAGATTATTTATTTAACCGAAACATTCTTTATTTACAACTAAGGCTTTAGTTGAAACCTTTATAATTTGAGTTCACATGAAAGCATGCATAGGCAATTCAAATTCATTCCCTCTCTATGGTTATCTCTTTATCGTTTATTATTTATTGCATGGTCCACACGTGTATTTATTTATCAATCTTATCATATCATATTCAGAATAATTATTCCATATTGATGATCATATATATTACCTCGGTTCATATAGTCATATGCGAAAGTAATTCACTCTAGGGGTAACTAATCCCTAAAGGAGACTTGTAGCACTCAGTGACCATGACTAACATTATATCACATAGTATAACCACATGACTTGATACAACACAAGCCCGTCTCCATAATTGGAGATCCATTCTCACAAGGTATCATCTATGAGAATCACTAAATTGATACAACACAAGTCTAGACTTGATACAACACAAGTACACAGTCTTTATACAACATGTTCGCACTATATTTGAAAATTTTCTAGAAGTGCCCTTTAGATTAATGAGTTAGCATGATTTTTCATCATGGGCTGTTGGATGAAGAGAGGGATTGATCTACGGTGGTGGATCGTTCCGCTGTTTGAAACATGAGAGAAAAATTGGAATGATCTCATCGGCGGAATGGAGGTAAAAGGAGTTAAATATCGACGACTCAAATTAAAGAATCTCTAGATCAAGGGTGAAAAGGAATTCCGCAAATCAGAGATGCAAGGAATAAACTAGGTTTTCATATTTGTGGAATTCGTTTAAAAGATGCAACTTTTAAGGGATGATATTGATACAAGGTAAGATCAACGACGTTGGAGCATTTCATAGATTGGACATGCTCGGACGAACCAAGTTTTTAGATTTGCGGAATGGGTTAATTGGTGGAAAGATTGGTTAGACGAGATGTTAACGGAGATAGATCTACAGCCAAACAATTCTGCAGATTAAACTAGCGCGGAGAAATTCCAAATTGAAATCCGTAGAAAGTGGTAGGGGCCACATTTATCAACGGTTGTAATAATGATCGGGTTTTGATCGACAGATAAGGTGCATTCCACAAACAGAAGTTGCTCGATTTGATTAGATTTGAAACAATTAGCGGAATGTTAGAGGTTTCACAGTTGGATGGTTTTGTTGAAGGTAGATTGCAGATCAATGGTTGATATTGATTCTGCCGAAACAAGTTGTGCAGGGTGATAATGTTGAGTCTCATCATTGAGATTTTGTGCATGAATGACTTAGATTTAAAAGAAGAACGAATCTATGGTATATATTATGGGAGATGTGAAATGTTTATGGAACATACACAATTATAAAAAGCACCTACGTGGAGTTCAAAGGTTTGTTTTTTCTGAGCATTGAAATTGACGATAACCTTGACTGTGCGCAAAGTGCCAACATGGACGAGTTAGAACACTGTGCTAATTAACAAGGTAGGCATCCTGAAACTTTCCAAGTACTTCTAAAAATGGATGAGATAGAAGTGGTAGAAGTGGCAGATAGTGAAGAATTGGGGGTTTCCTATCAGAAGGTTGAGGAAAGCTTCGAAGACAAAAATGCTGAAGTTTATGATACCATTTTACTGAATGAAACAATTGAGATGACTAAAAATAAATTGAAAATTCTTAAGGACCGGGGTAGTGACACCCATGGTGTTTTCAGGTCTTTCTGTTATTTTTTCTTTGTTGAGTAGACCCCCAATTGCCCTGAATTTGTCGAGTGGTGGGAGAATAATTATTCTGCAGCTCAAGAAGTCGTCATGGATAAACCTAAGTCTAGGATCCTTTGCCCTATTCATGCCTCTGTTATCCTCAAAATCCTATCTATCCCAGATGATTTTGTTCATCTATTCTAGGAGTACAAAGAAGAAAACATCATACAATTCTTCCAAAAGTTTGCAACGGAGAGTAAGGAAACCTTTTTGAAGTCATGTTTAAATCCTGATAGCGAGGTTATAAGTTTATCTTACCCTATTGACCTGGTTTTGTTTAATGAAGAAACCCAGTCATGTATAACTTTAGCCAATAATTTTTGGGATTGGACACTAATGGTTATGTTACAGAGTCACCGTTGAGTCTGTTGTTTGTCTTAACTACTTGCCTAGTTGAGTTTGAACTTCCAGGTCATTGTTTCTAGTCTTGTTGCCTTAAGTTTGATGAGTTCCTAGCTGATAACATTTGTTCTCAATTAGTCAACTTCCACGATACCATATTTTTTAGATTCCAGTCCTTTTTGCTGAAGATGTTCTTATCACATAATGAAGATAACCTACAGTCTCCCGAGTTGGTAATCACTAATGAAATGACCCAGAATTATTGCAAGTTCATGAATTGTTTGATGGCAGAAATATACAGCCTTTTCTTTCATGAAATATTTCCCAAGGTATTTCCAGAGATGAAGGAAACATTGCAACTTTCCCCTAGTAAAAGGATAGGAGACTTGTTCCTTTCAGAGTCTGAAACAATTATAAGATTATATGGATTTGTACATCAGCCATATATTCTTCCAGCCTTTCTAACAACTAGAATATTTTCTTTGGAATTTTTTAGACAAAGGCTTACATTTGAGGAAGACCAACTTAAACTTCAGGAAGAGTCTAGATATTAAATTTCCCTTGGAGGAAGGGCCATATGTTGTCAAAAGTAGAGATGCTCTACCAATAATTAATAATCTCCTCAGAAGCATGGGGTTTTCTTTGGGAGCTGCTATCAACTATGATCCACACCAGGTAATCTCTAAAAGAAGTCAGGCAAACAAAAATAATCCTTTTGAACATACTGAAGTAGCTGGAATTAGAGAGGCAACTAATTGGGAAGATTATCCTAACAAAACCCCAAATAATATCAACATGGAACAAGGCTCTGTCTCATCCATACTTGGAAATAATTCTCCCCAAATGGATCTTTCTAACATAGTTGTAGTTGCTGGTAACATTTCATCATTCATAAGTTTTTCAGGAAATTCAAAGAAGAGAGAACATTCAGATTTCATGGACACTAAAGAAGCAGACACTGTTAGTACACCGAAGAAGCATAAAATTGAACACGAGGGAAAAATGGTACAGGTGAAGAAGAGTAGTGTGAAAGGTAAACAAAAGCAAGAACAATCTAAAGTAACTAGTCCGAAGCTTCAGGAATATGTATTTGATGGAGTAACCCCAAATAAGTATACATCAAAAGAGGAGTGGTTGAATACCTATAGGGAAAGAGTTGATAAAACCTTTGATGAAACAATAAAATTATACGAAGAAGTCAGACAATTGCCAAAGCCAAATGTAACTTTAAAAACTGTAAGGGATCATGCCAAAGATACCTTGAGTTTGGCCATGACTGTTGGTAATAAGGTATCAGAGGTGAATGTGAACTTAGAGAATATCCCTACCACAAATATGATACACTTTCATAGAGAAACATGTGATATCATATATACAAGATTGCTTAAATCTACATTACATGTGTCTAAACTGGAGTCCAATAAAAAGAAAGCTACAAGACCTCCTACGGAAAGAAAAGGTTGAGAACAAGGCCCTTCGAATCAAAATTAAAAAGTTCTAGGAGGATTTATTGAAGGTTGATGGGCAGTCAAACAAAGGAACAATGGCTCAAAAGTTGTTTGATGAAAAAGAGAAAGAAGTTTAGGTGCTTAAAAAGAAATTGAAAATTCCTTCCACTCAGCTTATTCAGACCTCTGAATTGACAGAGTTTGTGATGGAAAAAGAAGCATTAAACACTGAATTGATAGATTGTAAATCCAAGCTGTTAAAGCTTGAGGAAAAAGAAAAGCATTGGGAAAAAGAGGCCAAGCTTTTGATAGAAAATGAGAAGGACCTAAAAGCTAAGTTGGCAGCAAAATAAAAAGAATTACAGGAAAAATGTGAAGAAGTTAAAAATCAATTTACTGTTCCTTATGTAGAAGTAGATGTAGCCTCTCTTTCTAAAGCATTGTCTCAGGTAAACTTGAAAGATGTAGAACTCAAAGAGTTAAAGCAACAGAACCAGAACCTAGAAGAGACAATTTTGGAAAAAGAACAGGAGAAGAAGGAAGTAGAGGAAAAATATCAAGAACTAATGAACCAGAATACCAAGTTAACAAAGCAGGTGGTTGGCCAAATGGCCTTGCAAGGGGCTAGACATATGATTTGGGATAAGATTATTTTATAAGCTAATAAGTTTAGACCATATTTAGATTATATTGCAGATCAAGAGGATGCTCTGAAAGTAGCCAAACATAAAATTTTGATAGTAAAACAAGAATTAAATAAGAAGCCAATGGAAGTAGTTCAGAATGCTATCAACTTTTTAAGTACCTTATCTGAAGATCAAGTCAGAAGGTTTGATATTTGAGACAGAGTTGTTATTATCTCTTGGGCTAGAAAAGTAATTGGAAAATACAGAATGTTGGATACTGTACAGGCTAAAGTTGATATTATAAGTCATAAAATCAAAGAAGTGATTAATTTATTTACTCCATTGGTAAGTAGGGGAATTCCTTTCTTCTAGGGGGAAAAAGGACCATTATTGTCTCAAAAGGAATATCTGGATAAATTGGTAAATTGCAGGTCAGATCACAATAAGTTTGAAGATATGCAGCAGGCTTTGTCTAGAAGAGTCGTGTTTGATAAATTGGTCGAAGAGTTCGAGTTATTATTTGATTTGAAAGTCTCGTGTGCCAAGGTGCCTAATTTTCATAAACAGACAACATGGAACTCAAAATTCTGGCACATGACATGGTTTTTGCAGATTTACCTAAACTTGAACATTGGAGAATAGTTCAACAATATGGATCAACTAAGTATAAGCTACAACCATGAAGACATCAAGGAGGACATCGCAAAAGGAGTTTCAACGAAAGATATATTTTATGATAAAATGTCATTTTAAAAAATCATTTGTTAAGAAGTTTTGTTATCTCAAAACTATTTTGTAGCAAATAAATGCTTTGACACATGTAGTAAACAGTTGAAACTGTTGACAGTTAGGTTTATTGTTAAGCTCGAGGAGCAATTGTATAAGTATTCATACATTTTATGAAGCGAGGGTTGGAACCCATGAGATTTTGGAGAACTTGTGTATTCAAATATTTCTTTAAAATTACAGAGCCGAAAGTTGGCGTTTTTTCAGAGATTCATGTGTTATTTCATGTTGCATTCTGTACTTTCCCTTCTTATGTGAATGTTTTTCCAGTTTTATCTTTCCATTATGTTTTCCTTTATGTTTGAAATGAGAGTATAACATATTAGAATTCATATTTACTATGCTCTAGCTATTCTTTTCATATGTCCACCAAATCTTTCTTCTAAAGTTGATACATAATTCATTTTTACAATGCTCCGTGTTAATGGTTTGTTCATGTTCTTTCTTTTTCACAAGATAATCAAATTTCGACTATGACTGAGTAGCTACCTTGCCTCTGTTTAAAAATTCCATGCAAAATTTTTGTTTATCTATATTCATATCTTGACTCCATAGCCGAATGGTCATGTGTTCAGTTTCAACCAATCTTACCAATTACAAACAATTTTTCTTATACATATCTGGCCTTATTAATATTTTGTGAGAGATCCCTCTTGGAAGATAAAAAAGACAATTTTCTCTTTAAAAGTGGTTTTCATTGTTATCTTGGAATAACCTTTACAACCTTTGGTAATTTTCTAGTGATAACACAACACAAGAACAGTCTTGATACAACACAAGACCAGTCTTGATACAACATAAGACTCTAATATTGATACAACACAAGATCACCGTACAGATATTCGACCTCAATATATGATGACATAGATAAGACTTGTACAACACAATGTCCTAACTTGATACCACACAAGTCCCTAACTTGATACAACACAAGTATAGGAGAACGACTCATGATATTGTACATTTAACAAAGATGAGTGCACCTACTATTTGACAGTATATGTTTTTATGTACAGATATGTTCTTAGTTGCAAATTTTAGTTTCAAATAATGTATTCAGATTGTAAATGTGATTGATGGTTGAAGGGTGGCAACCATCCAATCATTTTTTCTTAGTAAGAGATGGTTGGAGGGGACAACCATTGGGAACTTATTTTGAAGGTTGTAATTGCAGTCAATGTCTTATGTTGCGATGCTTTGGTGTGGCTATAGGATGAAGCCCATGGATGTGTCTTGATTTGTGTTTTACTTAGTGTTTAACCTCACTGATAGCACACACTGAACAATACCAAAAACTAATTAAATGTGCAACACTTAATGACACAATACTTGACAATTATAAACTATGTTATCAATAATGTTTATAAACTATAATAATTTAATGTAGGACCTTAATCACACTAAGTATGATGATTATAAATGCATTATTCATGAGCTGGATACAATTTCGACCTCAAAGTTAATGTTGATAGAGTTTATTAAGTATTGATATTATTTAACTAAGGGCGACAAATCATTTAATTAAGTGTCCCAACCTTACTAATGTTTCTTAAGTTAGACCTTTAATTAATCATTGAATGTTTAGTTGTCCTAACCTTGCTTTCATATAATTGCACATTTCTTAAACCAAATTTTAGGGCCTTTTGCCTTATCATAAGGGTTGGGGACACTACATCTTCAAACTATTATTCAATCCCTAATCCTTGTACTGTCAAGATGTTCGAGGAACAACAACAAGTTGAATCTTCTGTAAACGGTCTTTCTGCAACTTTTCAAGCACAAAGGACAAGATTCAACAAACTAAAGAATGAATCAGAGAAATGGTCATCAATTTTCAAAGAGGTGGATGCCAAAGAGTGATATGTGCAGATGCCAAAGAGTGATATGTGCAAGTGCAGGTGAATAAGAAGCATGCTGAAGAGATTTGATTTTTGCATGCGTTGTGTTGATCAGTTGGAGACAGAACAACAATATATTATAAATCTTTTGAAGCAGGATCGAATAGTTCCATACATTTCAGTCTTGGAGGAGAAAACACACCAACTTGACACATAGTTGTGCTTCTCATCACATAAACTCGATGAGTGAATTTTGCACCAATGGCCCCCTTTTAAAATGTACATTTTTGTAATTTGGGAATCAAATTTTGTAGACCATAGACGTGGATAACCTTGTTACCATGAAACATCTTGCTGTATGTACTTCTGTCAATGTTTTAGCTTCTGCGATAGAGGTCCTTTTGACAGACTTTTGAATATATGTATATCTAATTCTTGGACAATTGTTTTAAATGTAATACAAGTTCTGTATATTAGAGAAATGCAAAAGTACTTTATTAGACTTCCCTATATACACAATTAGTGTTCTGAAGGTGGTTTATAATTTGTTGCCCCACTGGATTTTTGAAAGATGATGCAACCTTATAGTCCAAAATAGTTCTTTGCTTTTAAATGAATGACTTGAATATCCATTGCCTACATTGATGCTGATATGTTTCTTTTGGATTCATCATTAGTTACTTATGTTCTTTGTCATAATATTTTTTTTGTGCAAATTCTTCTGCAACTTATTCCATCTTAACCCTTTGAATAATTGCTTTCATTCCTTGCATGTACCTTCAACTTTATTCAATCCTCCACTTCCTTTTGTTGCACAAATCATCCTACCATTCTCTTTGTTTCTCTTATGCTAATCATAATGTGGCTCGTCCTTTGTCTATGGCTAGGGTTTGAATTGAGCCTTGAATTATGTCGAACAAAGTTTCCTCTTCTTGTCCTATCCTTTCTGCCTTTTCCATATTTAGTACTTCCCTTGTATTTTCTGACAGTCTCTTGCGGTTCAATATTTTTGCATGCAACTCCTTCTGTAACATATCTTATTTTATTGATTGCATATTGTCTCCATTATCCCTTTGTAGGTATATGGGATTTCGTTTATCTTCTTTCATGTGTTTGGAGCATCTACTATTGATATACCAATGTCTCCTTTTGTTTAGAGCATGCAAAGCCAAGTCACATTCTTCTTGGCATTGTTCTTTGATCCTTTTTTGCCAAATCCTTGTATGGCCTTTCTTGTATAAAGAAATTTTGGTTTCATCCTGGTGCGTAGTTACTGACTAGTTTTTGAAATCTCAATATTTATGACCATTATTGTGGTATTGATAGCATTAGATGTCCATTTCCAAAATATTAAAAGGATTGATGACTTCATTAGACTTTATGGTTTCTTTGTTCATATTGTCATCTCTAATGTTCTTGAGTGGGCTTATGTTTCTCTCAAAATTATTGTTTGTAAGTGCTTTGCAATTTGCAAACTTATGACCAAAATTATAACAAAAAAATCCCCAAAAAGATAGTTTGATGTTTGCCAGTGAGAGGTCTTCTAGACAGTGCAACTCCTTTGTTTACATAGCACGATTTTTGGTCATTATTTTTGTTTCCTTTCTCTTTGACAAGACTCTTAAGCACATATACAAATCTCCTTATACCTGCTTCATAATTAGGTGTAATTGGAATTGAATCCTTATCACAATTGTTTTGTTCATATCCCAATCCATACCTGTCTGAAATTGATCTTTGATTGTTGACAATTTCATCCAATACCTTAGAGATTCTGCCAAACTTTTGTTGATATCCTAAGTGAGTGCTTACCTTTTGAAGTTCCCTCTTTAAGGATATATTTTCCTTCTCCAATTTCTCAGACATTGTTTCTTTCTCTTTCAACTCTCCTGCTAGATATTCTTCTATTCTTTTGACTTTTTCAACTTGTTCTTCATACTTCAGTAGTTGGCCCTTTAAACACTTGTTCTTATTTCTTGAGTTTTTCAAATCCTCTAAAGCACTTATAAGTTCTCCTTCGAAGTCTACCTCAACACTTATTCCATCTTCAGAGTTCTCATTTTCACATTATTCTTCTCTTTCCATAAAGAAGACTTCTCATTCACCATCACAACTATCATCTTCATCTGTTGAGCCATTGTCCTCTTTGGAGTATAGAATTTTCTTTTGTTTTCCAAATATTTTATAATTTTCAGGTCTAATTCCTTTGTATATCCTTTACTTTCCTTTATGATCATGATCCTCCTCCTCATCACTATCTCTATTCTCTTTATAAGGACATTTAGAAGCAAAATGACCTATTTTACCACATTCAAAGCGTTTGAAAGGGAGATTACCTTTGTACTTTCCATGACCTTTTTGAAGTTTCTTCACAAGTGTGCTTCTTCAAGATCACATTTGTTAAAAGAAGTCTTAATAAAATATTGCTTGCTCCCTTGTGAGGAACCTCCTGTAATAAACAATGAAAATGCATGATATAACAGAAATAACAGAGCACAAAAGAGAATTTATTGATCGCAGGCCACTTCGAGGGGGCAACCTCCTTTGAGCAAGATCAATACAAAATAACTTGTGGATGCCTTCATTGGCTTCAACACGTACTTATATACTAAGTCTAATATAAACAACTACTACTCCCCATGAATGTGGGATAATACAATATAATCACGGGATGACTAACAAAGCATATGCGTCCAACAAAAATATACTAACGAAATAAAGAGGAGGTTTGACACGGGTTCTTAACATTCCCCTCCCTCTTAGAAAAAAATTGTCTTGAAAGCTTTAGATGTGGAAATTGTTGCTGAATATGAAGGAGTGGTTCCCATGTAGCATCCTTTGGTTGCATGTCATGCCGCTGAATTAAGACCTTTGTGATGGACCGAGAGCGAAGGTGATGAGTGCGCTTATTGAGGAAGGCCTCTGGCACCAAAATGATGGATCCTTCATTATCCAATTATGGTAAAACAATTTGTGCTCTGATGTTGGTGCCAATCACTTTCTTAAGACAAGAGACATGAAATACTTAGTGAATGCAAGAAGAAGGAGGAAGTTCCAATTTATAAGCAACATACCCAATCTTCTGAAGAACCTTATATGGCCCATAGAACTTTAGTTTTTGACACCCTTTGAGTTTCAAGGAGGATTGCTTGTAAGGCTGTATACGAAGAAAAACTATATCACTGAAGTGAAAAGTGCACTCAGGATGATGTTGATTGACCAGTTGTTTCATGTGGTTTCTTGCCATGTAAAGATTGTCCTGCTGAATGTGAAGAATTTGATCTTGGTTTCGGAGAACTATGTCAACTTCCTGAACTGGTGAATTGTTGGGGGTGTATGGAAGGAGCACTAGTGGTGCCTAGCCATAAACTGCTTCATATGGAGTCATTTTAGATGTAATATGGTAGGAAGTATTGTAGCACCATTCAATGAGAGGGAGCCACTTTTCCCATTGATTTTGTTGTGCAGAGGTGAAGAAAAGAAGATAAGTTTCCAAACATTTGTTGATGACTTCAGTTTGACCATATGTTTGTGGGTGATATCCTGAATTCATATTCAGTTTGGTGCCAGTGAGGTGAAATAGTTTTGTCCAAAAATGACTTGTGAAAGTTGTGTCACAGTCTCAGACAATGGAAGAAGGAATTCCATGAAGACGAAATATCTGGTCCATGAAAATTATACGACTGAGGAGGTGGTATATGGATGGCTGAGAGCACAAAAATGACTATATTTGGAGAGTCGATCAACCACAACCAATATTACGGTCTTCCCTCCATATTTAGGGACCCCTTCAATGAAATCCATCGAAATATATGTCCAAATCCTTATAGGGATGGGAAAGGGTTCGAGCAATCTGGGAAGGAGTGTCGTTTCAACCTTGTGGTGCTTGCAGGTATCACATTCGAACACCATCTATTGAATTTCCCATTTCATTCCCTTCAAAAATAAGTTACGTCATTCCCTCTCATATGTTTTGAGGAACCCAGAGTGCCTCGTCGATGGAGAAGCATGGAGTTCATAGAAGACAACCTGTTGAAGATCTATGCTCTGGGAAAGCACCAGATGACCCTTGTATCTCAGAGAAGAACTATCCCAAGAGTAATGCGGTACAACAGAAGGGTTACTGGCCAAATGTTGGATGCTTTCAGTTAATTAAGAGTCATTGACATATCCTTGTTGAACATATTGCAACCATTTTGGAAAGAGAAACATGGTCATGAAATGTGTGGGAAAGAGAATCTGCCACAAGATTGTCCTTACCCTTCTTGTAAGTGATCTCATAGTCATAAACCATGAGTTTGATAACCCATTTCTGTTGTGTTGAGGATGAGAATCATTATTTCAGGAAATTTTTAGACTCTGGTGATCAGTCTTGACTCTTGATGTATAAATGATTCCCTAAGAGGTATGACTGCCACTTATGTAATGCATGCAAAATAGCCATCATTTACTTCTCATATGTAGAGGTGGATAAATTCTTATTGGAAAGGGATTTGTTGGTGATCTCAATAGGATGTTCATCTCAAAGGAGAACAACAACATGTCCATTGTCACAAGCATCACTCTCAATAGTGAAGGGCTTGTCAAAATAGGGCATAGCTAGAACATGTGTGGTACACATAGCTTGTTTCATTTTGTCAAATGCACACTCAGTAGTATGTGTCCATGTCAAAGCATAATTTTTTAGTAGAGTTGTTAATGGAGCTGCAATCTTCCCATAATCCTTGGAAAACTTGCGGTAGTAGCCAGTCAGTCCCAAAAAACCCACGAAGGCTCTTGAGTGTATGAGGATGTGACCAGTTTTTCATGGAATCTATTTTGGCAAGATCTATGTGAACCCCTTGTGCTGAAACAATATGCCCACGATACTCTACTTCCTTCTTCCCAAAAAAAAATTTAGACTGTTTGGCATGGAGATGATGATCACATAAAAGTTGCACCACAAGATCCAGATGTTGGAGATGGTCAGCCCATGTCTTACTATAGATGAGGATATCATCAAAGAAGACTAGAATGAAGGTCCACAAGTAGGGCTGGAATATTTTATTCACCAATGCCTGGAATGTGGAAGGAGCATTCATGAGGCCAAATGGAATGACCAAAAAAACTCATAGTGGCCATAATGTGTGCGGAAAGCTGTTTTAGGGATATCATCCTCATGAACTCGAATTTGGTGATACCCAGAACAACGATCCAACTTGGAGAAAAAATGAGCACCATGAAGCTCATCAAGCAACTCATAAACAACAAGAATTGGAAAATTATCCTTGATTGTGATGTGATTAAGTCCTCAAAAGTCAATGTAGAGGCTCCATGACCCATCTTTTTTTCAGAAAAGAAGAACTGGTGAAGAAAAGGAAACAATACTATGATGAATAATACCTTGCTTTAGTAGGTCCCGAACAACCATCTCAATCTCTATCTTGTGGTTAAATGGGTAGTGATAGGGCCTGATATTGGGAGGGACGCTTCCAGGAAGGAGTGAAATACGATGGTCCTCTAGTCTTGAAGGTGGCAATCCCACTAGCTCAACAAAAACACATGCATATCGATCCAAAATTTGTCGCAAATCCAAGGGAGTAGTTGAGACCATTAAAGGTTGCATATGAATGAAATTGAGCTTAGTGATGACCCCATGTGAATTCTTCTCAAGGAGATCTTCCATGTGATGTGAATTGATGATGTTGAGAGACTCTAGTTGTAATCCCTTCAATGTGTGTTTTTCCCATTAACTGAAGATTGCATCCAAAGGTCAGCAAAATCCCATAAAATGGGTCCAAGTGTGCATAACCATTGAGTGCCTAAAACCACATCACATCCGCCTAAGGGAAAGGAAAACATGTCAAAGTGCAAGTTATAATCTACAATAGAGATTCACACATCACGACACTTCCCTTTGCAAGGTAAGGTTCCCCCATCGACAATCATGACTTTAAAGCTGGAGGAAGGATGGACAAAACAATCAACCTGTTTGGAAATCCCGGGGTCAATGAAGTTATGAGTGCTACAAGAATTAATGATTATTGTAAGAGGGAGCTTTTTGAAGAAACCCTTGACTCGCATGGTTTGTGGGGTGGTGAATCTGGCTAATGCATGGAGAGATATCTTTGGATGGTCATCCTAAGCAGGAGGGTCAACAAGCAGCTGCTGAATGTCATCCTCACCATTTACTGGATCCTGAGCATCATCAGAAATTTTAGGTGCAGGTGGAGAATCCACATCCAAGAGATAGAGCTTTTGTTTAGCACATCGATGTCCCTGGGTGAATTTCTCATCAAAATTATAACAAATCCCTTTTTCTATACGTTCCCACATCTTGAATTTAGAAAAATGCTTGATAGGAATGGTTCTAGGAGCTGGCAGGTTTGGAGGTCTCTGGGGAACCATATTTATGAATGGAACAAAAATGGATTTGGAGCGTTTTCGAGCCATGATACTGTCCTCCACTAACTTATCAAACTCTAAGGCTTCCATCATTGTGTTGGGACAAAAAAATTTAACCTTAGATTTACAACCTTCAGACCACCAATAAAACAACTCCTGTAGAATGCATCAGGCAATCCCTTTGTGTGATTGACTAGTTTTTTTTTTTAGTTTTTCGATTCGGTGGAATTGATTTGTGGCGGCTCTGGAAATCTGCGCTTTATCAATTGGAAATAAATATTGGCCCCAGGTATGTTTAGCTTCCTAAAATTTCAGTGGACTCACTTGGCCACCAATGGTATCTAACAACTTGCGTATTAGGGCAGTACCCCTCACTCCACGACTTAGGTAAAAATGATAATCGCTTTGCTACAAATGACAGCTCTTGGTTTACCTCATGGGTGGGAACTAGTCAATCAGGTAGGAAACATTTCTTTTTTCGCTTAGTAGGTCCTCTCAATGGCCACCTACTTCGGGGTTCCTATGGTACTCCTCACAATGAGTTTTAGGGCTATGCCAAAGTACTTCCCACAGTTAAATGGATAGGGTTTATTCCCTGATTTGAATGAACAATACATATGCAAATAAGAATCTCTACTGCAATAATCACAGCTCTAGGAAGCACTGCAAAAGAAAAACAAAATTGACATAAATTCCACCCAATGAGCCCAAGAAAGTGCTATGATACTACATGTGAGGAACCTTCTGTATTAAACAATGAAAATGCTCGATATAACAAAAATAACAGAGCACATAAGAGATTTTATTGATCGCATGTCACTTTGAGGGGGAAACCTCCTTTGAGCAAGCTCAATATAAAATAACTCGTGGATGCCTTCATTGGCCTCAACACGTACTTATATACTAAGTCTAATCTAAACAACTATTACTCCCCATGAATGTGGGATAATACAATATACTCACGAGACGACTTACAAAGCATATGCGTCCAACAAAAATATACTAATGAAATAAAGAGGAAGGTTGACATAGGTTCTTAACATTCCTCTTGTCTTCTTGAAGGCCTTGAATGATGCTACCCTTCTTGAAGGATTTTCTTTTTCAATTCTCATTTCATAGGTAGTGAGAATTCCATGGATCTGATCCATTGTTACATTTTCAAGATTCTTTCTATCTCCCAGGACTAATACTTTAGAGTCAAATCTCATAGGTAGAGATGTCAACACCTTATGTACAATTGGTTCTTCAGGAGCTGTTTCCCCAAGACCTCTAAAATTATTGACTATTTCATCTATGGGAAGAAAGTACGATGTGATGTTCTCATCTTCCTTCATATTTAGGCTCTCAAATTGACCTCCATAAGTTTGTAGCTTTGCCTTTTTCTCTGTGTCATCTCCTTTGTAAATGCTCTGAAGTTTGCCCCATGTTTCTTTTACTGTATAACCTTTGTGAATTCCGAGTCTGCTAGGCCACTTATTATTGCATTTTTGGCTTTTGCATTTCTTTCATACAACTTTTTATCATCAACATCAGTTAGATGAGTGTCTGTAACTTTATAACCATTTACAACTACTAGCCAAATATTAGTTCCAAGTGACTATATGAAGGCCTCCATTCTTATACTATAGAAATCATAATTAGACCCATTAAAACATGGTGCTTGGTTTGTTGAGAGACATTCATGTTTGTCCATATTTGCACATAAATCTAGATTGCACGATGATATTCCTTCTAGTGGTTAGACTATCTTTGAAGGAACTGACTCTAATACCAATTGTTGGACCCAAAGTGATACTGAGAGGGTGGGTGTGAATCATTATCATGCACTTTTTATCATTTCAAACATTTGTTATACAATGTAATATTTGATTAACATATATACTATGTATCATAAGCAGTTTCCAATACAAAGAATAATGTGCAAACAATATATAGAGAAATCTTAAATATAAACAATCTTTTTATTACAAATTATGTTGGGAAACACTAATCTCCAAAACAAGTGTGAGCACCCACTCATTGATTTTGTTGACACCAATCAGACAGGAACATTAATCCCTTGCAAGCACCAACTTGTTGTTTTATAGGCACCAACCCGTGAGGACAGTAATCCTCTTATGAGCACCAACTGATTGTAAGCAAGCACCAACTTGTGTGGTCAGGCACCCAACTGAGCTACCAGGCACCAACCTATGGAAGACACCAATCTTTTGTCCTTGCCCCATCCTACCACCCAGATATAGATTTGCAGTTGTACACCTTGATCACAACCCACTCCATGATTTTTGATATGTTTCCTCTATTATGCGCAAACTGCTAAGTATACTATACTTCAAATATCCAACTCTTTATGTGCAACCATTCCTTGTATCCCACTATTCAAATGCCCCTTAGGATCTTCTCGCAAATGCTCCTTATATCTACACAACCACTCCTTATATTTCTACATGTCATGTAATCTTGTGCACTTCCTCAAGTCATACTGTCATTGATTCCCCTAAGCATTTCATTTGCTGCCTGAAGCTTATAATTTCATAATACGGAAGCTTATAATTTCATAATACTACATCCTTTGCGCAGACAAGCTTGTTAAAACACTTCAATCTCTCTCTTATTTATACTATGCCTTCTATTCTTTGTTCAATTTATTATCCATAATCAAAGGCTTTTGTATGTTGCATGTTTCCTTTCTTTCTTCACAAATACGTTTCCCACACATTTGTTGGACCTCATTACTTGTTCCATTGTCTTTAATATTTTGGATTAATTAACACACAAACTATTTCGTGATGTTTTACACAACATACTTGTGTTAGGACTTGCAAAGATAAATCTAATGGGACTTTGCACAAACTTATTGCACACGTTTGGTGGTTCTTGCTGAGACTTGGGCACATATTTTCCATATACTTCTTCAAATTGGCATTAATACTTTCTTTGATGTTTGGTGGGGCTTGCTGAGACTTGCACACATGTTTTCTATATACTTCTTCAAATTGGATTTAAGAATTCAATGCCATCACCAAGTTCAAAAATCTCTTTGAAATCAATCACAACAACAAACTCAACATCCTTCCTTCTTATCGAACAATCTTCTCTTATGTATTCCAACTCCCTTAATCTTCATACCTCTACTTCACTAAAAGTTCCAATAACATTACCATTGAACAAATCTTTAATATTCTTCTTCATTCCATTCATAACTGTCTCTATTATAGTATCTTTACCCTACCCAATCCCTTTGACTAGCTTTGATGATTCTACAAACTATTCACTAACAAAAGTCATTAGGTTCCCATCATAAAGCTTCCATATACTTTAAAAAAAAGTTTGAAATTCTTCTGTTCCAACCAACCTATATTGAACTTGAAGGGTATGGTAGGATTAGTTAGATAATTCTATCTATGGAAATGGATTAGGCAATGATCATAAACCCTACCATATATAATCCAACTTCTCACAAGATCAACATCTTGTAAAATAACATTTGAGATAAGAAATTTGTCAAGGTATTTTGAAACAACATTGTGACCACCTGATTGTTCCTCCAAGTGGGTTCAATGGAAACATGCTCTACATTGACTCGAACTCAACTCAATCTTGTGTTGGAAATACTATGCTATATTATCCACTTTAGTTGAATCCCCCCACACTTCACTTCCATACAACGTAAATTTTATGTCTCCACCTAAAATTAACTTCCTACATTTGATCACCTAGAGAGCAAATAATTTCTCCCAAAAACGTTGTTTTCCTTTGTATGGGTTATACACCTTCATCGCAAGAATAGGTTTCCCCTGTTGCTTTCTGATGAATTTTGTGCATAGGACTACAAAAACAACAAAGGAATCAATTAAGTACAAGCTCAAATTCCATCTAGTTATTAAACCCGCAGACTAACCAGAAGAATCTAATGCAATAAAATCCAAATTCTTCAGATTCTTCTTAAGGCTACCAGTTAATAAATCACTACAACCCATGGTCACTTGAAGTAACAAGATATCCAACTTCTCTACCTTAGTGTCTTATGAAAAGGCTAGTATTTTATTTTAGGTACCTAACCCTCTAATATTAAAAGAGAGAAGTAACATTTAGGAACACTTTTTGGGGGTTGTGGTGTTCTAAGTACCCTTGGGATCAAACATTTTTTATCGTACTTAATTTCATGTGCTCTTTCTCTTCTTCCTTCTGAATCTATATTTTCTTCCTACATAATTTGAAACCCAAACCAGAGGAGAATCCACTCCCAAACCCTTTGACTACACCCATGGAAGGTTATATCCAATTTCATGGACCTCAAGGGATATCTACATTTTCCCTTACCTTCAACAAAATCTGATCCAGGACCTTTTCCCAAACTACCCTCATTATCTAAACCCAACCCCATGATAAAATCCAATATAGGTAAAGATTGATCATTTTCCTTCTTGGAAGATGGCATAATCAGTTTAGATTTTGTCTTATTACCTCCCCTCTTAATATTTGAAGTGGCGTGAGAAGTAGAGGCAACCTCAATGAGAGTAGACCAATTCAAAAGCATATTCAATCCTTTATATATAAATTAAAATCATAAGTAGTATGTATATTACTTGAAGTCTCTTTGACCCTTTCATAGAGTTATGCAAATTGCAAGGAAGTGATCTAATCATTCTCCATACTACATGGATTATCTTGAATTGCAAATTTCTCTAATACCACCTCCAGAGTAACAATGCGACACTTCGTGATCGAGGAGATGTAACTTCAAGTGTATTAGAAATATTTTCAATTGGAACATTCATTCCCCCAGAGGTAGATATCCAAGACACCCAACTTCCAAATCTTATAGTTCAATATCCTCCACCTAGTGTGCTTGCCCTTGATGACCCTTGGACCCATTCCCAATCTCCAAAGTTTATAATTTTGTGTTTTGAACAAATTTTTTGCACCGCCATTAGCAAATGAAAAGACGAGAGAGATTTGCCACAACATGGCCATAAACATGGAATGGAGCACATATGAAAGTCACATTCATATAGTCTAACTATTAAATGAAGGATTTGTTCTTGACTTTGATCTCCAAACTATGCACAAATCCATCTTTAATGTTTATTTAAAAAAAACAGCTTCACAACATATCGATCCATAAAGGATAGAAATGAAGAGTCAATCTTTATAGTCCTTCCTAAGGAGTTACCCAAATCCTCGAAGAAATTAACGTTCTAGAGCTCAAGCAGGAGATTGACCACTTTTACCCATATGGGGAACTAGGAGGTTGACTCCAAGCAAGGGTTGAAAATTGAGTGCCATGGTTTAAGAGAGAGAAAATCATATCCCCAAAAGAATTTTCTATTGAGAATCAACTCAACATATCAATCAAACCTAAAGCATAAACTAATCCAAACTTTGGTTAAAATATGATAAGTAGGATTGTAACCAATAATCGATTGCCAAAATGTTTGTAACTAATCATTTAGGGTTTTAGTAGCAATCTATTGGCCAAAAAAATTCCATAATAAAGTCTTTCCCAACAACTGAGTGATATGGTCCATACGAATGTCCTCCGCAATAACCATTTTGACCTTTGTGTCCTTCCTCTTTTATAACCCTTTGATTCTTTCTTTGAGAAATGTCACCAATAGAGCGCAAGGAAACAACTAAGTCTTGGCAAGATCCAATTAAGGTATCTAAATATACCTTATCCCTAATAAACCCTTGGTCCTTAACAATGTCAGTTTCTCCAAGATAATTCACAAAAAACCTTAGAGCCAAGTTATTACTAGAGTCTAGAACGTTTTGTAGAGTAGAAGATGAGGAAATACTATCAAATGAGGAATTATTTGTATATTTTTCCACATCAAGGGTTTCATTAATTCATATAGATTTGGTCTCAGAGCCCCCAATTCCTCCACACAAATCTTTGTATCACACCTACCACTCATATTGCTCATCAAAGCCATAATTGACCAACCTTGACATGCTTTGTGCATCCACTTCCATTGCAAACCCTAAAGATTTTGTTAGCTCCACATCCCCACCCCCCTATACCCTAAACTTAGATTCACAAGACCTAACATCCAAGGAGAACATAGGTTGATGTGACCCCTTTTAAGCAAGAATCCTTGTACCTTAAGTGAGGTCCTCAGATTAATCGACAAGATTGTTCTCTTTGTACATCTTAGAATGCCTTTTCTTTTTATTCGAACCTTAGAAAAGTATCCAAGCATTATTTTTTTTTATATATGTGTGTATTTTATTTTTTACTTGGGACCCAATCCAAATTAAAATTTATTATAGTTTTTTTATTTAAAGTCGACCTTATTACACACACACACCACTTGTCAACTCCAGGTTAACCATGAAATTACATATCTCCTTCATATTGATTTGTATCTAAAGCACTTCTCAATTGACTTTGTTCTCAAAATATTTTATTATTTTGTAAATAAATAAATAAATAAATAAATATAATATAATTCATTTCCAAATGAAAAGAAACATGCTTAGCCTTGAAGTTTTTTTACATGATCAAATCGATTAACTTGCTACCTTATTTGTAATGTAGGTTAATATGAACACTTAAAGTGAAAAGTCTATGTTATATTATGTAATTTTAAGTGTATTTCTAAAATGATTTGAAAAGAACGAGGTAAAGTTTGTGATACAATTTTAAGTTGTGATTTGATGAAGATTAATGTAACCATTTAAACAAAGGAAGTTGGTGTTACACCATAGCAATTTTTAATTTGAGTGCATTTCTTGAAACAACAACAAAAAATACTTGAAGACGAGGTGTCAAGACGAGAAAATTGTTCATCCATAGTTGGATTAACTAGGAATTGCCCCAAGAAGGTGTGATAATACGTCGATAAGTTGTTGTTTGAGGGTAAAAAGGGTTGAAAAGGGGAACTAAAATAAAGAAGGTGCAATAATACACCAATAGGTTGTTGGAGAGTAAAAAAGGATGAAAGGAAGAGCTAAAATGAGTTGATGTAGACATGGCATTGTACGTTGAGGAAACCAGGGATCTTTATTTGTTTGTAGGAATCTTCTATAAATCACAACCTTCTAACATGTGTGTTTTCTTGTAGGCATTCCCATTCATTCTTCTCATTATATTTTCACCTTAGTTTGGTGTTGCATGTTTCAGACACTCAAGATAGCTGAAGTTAAAATCATAATTGGAGTATTTGTATGAAGTGGAGGGGATGTTCAATAAGTCAAGCAGTTAATGCCGAAAAAAAACACAGATGATGTTAGTGATGGAAAACCAATAAGTTACTATCACACTCCTTAAATCAACTAGGCATTAGCTAAAATACTAGCAAAATTTTCCTGACACAATACAACAAAACCCTGTGATTAGCGTCTCTTTTAGCATCCTTTTAGCGTCCACTATCACTTTTAGTGTATTTTTCATTATTTTTTGGAAAAAGTGGACGCTTTTAATGGCGTTATTAGCGTCCCTTTTTAAAATTTGACGGTATTTTCAATGCTAATTAGCATCCCAATTAGCGTCCAAAATAACATCCCATATAACGCCCAGAATAACCCCCAAAAACGTCCAAAATAGCACCAAGATTAGCACCATATTGAGCTAGGGTTAGCACGAGGAATTGCGCCCTACTTCCTATTTCTGCTCAACACCTCACAACAACATCCATATTGGGTTCATTTGGAGGTGTTCCTTCCTACCTTGTTCTGTGTAGGCACCTGCTCAGCTCAACAACTCTTCATGACAAAATATGGATTGGGTTAATTTGGAGACATGCCCTCCCACCCCGGTTGATGTAGGCACTTGCTCAGTTCAACTTCCTTTGGAGGCACACCCTCCCACCTTAGTCTATGTAGTCACCCGCTTTAGTCTGAACCAACACACTCTTCAATGCATTCATTATTTTGCAGCACAAATCAACAACTATCATTTTAGACTTGGTTTTAGTTTTTTCACATTTCACTTGAGAGGAAGAAAGAAGGGATCCTTTCCCCTTCAATTAGGAGGAATTGGTATGAATGGGAGGCCCATCCATCACAATATGATGTTTGGCTTCGGTTCACACCCCATTATCAAATTAGATTGGTTAATTAGTTAGGTATATTATTAAATAATGGTTAGGCTTTTGACTTGTCAAATGTGGACACACATGTAATCATATCAAAATGTTTTGAAGCCTTCATCTAATGATAAGCTAGTATTTTTTTCTTCTTATATGTATTTTGTTTATTCTAAGTTCAATTATTGAGTTTCATATGTATGTGGATCAATAATTTATTACATAGATTTGTTGATACCTTTGATAATTACCATTTAACTATTTTATTTTATTTTTATTGTTTTTTTTATGTGGTTCGTTGCACCATAGCTTCGTGGAAAGAATTTCAAGGGGCCCACCCAAAGGGACCTCACCCTGTAAGCACCAGTTTTGAGAACTTGTCCCCGGAAGGGATAGAGAATTCAAGCGTTGACCTCGACCTACTAACATCTTGGCCACATAATCTCCAACCAACTGAGCTATCCCACTGGACTAATTTTTAACTATTTATTTTTTACAGTAGATTCAATATTTAATATATATAGTCATATTAAAATTGTTATGATAATTAAATACATAAAATCAACACACAATAACACTTCACTTCTATACCAAACAATCCTAAAATAATCATTAAAAAAAGAGTGAAAAACTAAAACAACAATAAAAAGAAATTATATAACAATATTTAGCAATAAATCAATATTTTCAAAAAAGAACAGAACTTATGAAACACTTAATACATCTGAAAATATCACAAGCCAAAATATATAGATAATTTAAAATCACATGTTTTAATTTTATTTTTATTTTTTATCTTAATATAAAAAACATTAATATTATTGTATACATAGACTCTAAACCAAAATCTATTTTAACCTACAAACTAAATATTAGAATTAAAAACAAATTACAAATGAAGAAAAAAAAAAACAAAGTAATTATTCAATTCCTTACTTACTAAATATTTAAAAAAGAAACATCATAAAACACAACAAGTGGAATAAGCAACAAAGTTGCTTAGTACCTGCCTCCTAAGAAGAGATTGAAAATATATAGCAATAGGATAATTTTGCTATAAAAATATATGATAAAACAAATATAATTACAATTTGAAAGAAATTAAAACAAAAATGAATTAAAAAATGTCCATTTAAATAAGATATAGGTTATTGCACCCTAATTGGATTTGTTAGAAAATAAATTATCTTCATGTATTTTTCTAACTTTATATATAATATATTGTAAACTTGACATGGAAATGAAACATCTAGAATATTTAATTCATTATTTACACAAAACAGATAAGCAATTTCCATAATTAATATTAGGAATTTTCCACGTAAGATAGAATGCTGCCTGGATCTATGAGAACTGAAGTGAACACATTGACCCACACAAATGGCTGAGCAATTCTCATAATATTAGCAATTTCAAAGGGTCTCAAGCCTCCTAAGCCCCTCACTAATGACTGAGACCTCATGAGTACATTACGATCCTCCAACTACAAGCTACGGGAAGACCTGTAATATATGGACCCCATGTAGCCTAGGTTACCATTGTTGCAGGTCTTTATAGTTCGTTTTGCACTTAATAGTGATACTAAATTTATTTTTATTTGATCTATGAAGTAGTTAAAGTTGAAGTCTTTCTGAAGAGTGAGTGAGATAAAAAAAAATGTTTGGACACATTTTTTAATTTAAATATTATATTACAAACATAAGGAATTAATTTAAAGTTCGAAAACATTCATCGGATTTTTTTTGAAGTCCGTAGTCAACACATTCAACTCTCACAAACCTTAGAGCAGTTTTACATTCAAACAATAAAGCTTTCGTTCTTTTGTTATTTCATATTTGTCGCTTCAGTGTGATAAGTCTGGCAATAACCTAAACTGGAGCATTTTTACTTTTAAACAATAAAGCTCTCGTCAATTTTTTTTGTTATTTCATATTTGAACGTTTTTGTGAGATAAGTTCGGGAAAAACTTACAGTTGTTGGCACCAGTAAACACCCAATAAGATTGGATACATCTCTGCATTGAACAACAAATTCAGAACACAAATTAAAAACCCTTAATCCGACGTCCCCACCTAAAAAAATATAAAAATAACAACAAATTTCTGACATAACAAATTACAAGACTCCAACCAGTGAACATACACATAAAATAAAACTTGTTACAGTCGATTGAGAAACTTAGGCTCCAAGATAATAGAAACCCTCTTACCCCACAACCCATGCCATAAGAAATGCAAGCGAGACACCCTCTGTGGATCCAGACTTGAAGTTGGTAACAATCTGCGGAATCTCAGCAACAACCCAACTCAAAATGCTGATCAACTCGAAACAAAGAGACACATAATCTTTGACTCCGCAAACACAGTCTTTGAGATACTTCTCCATCCACAACACACAACTTCTTCCAGACGCACAATGCGCCATGACTAGAGGAGATTATCAATACTGAATTGCCAAATCTCCAAAGCCTCCTGCACATATATATATTTATGAGCGAAATCAATTATTCTGCAACGCTGAGTAGTTTGTTTGTTGCTTAGGAGGCAGGTACTAAGCAACTTTGGGAAGAGAGGTCAGGAGAATCACCTACTAATTTGCTTGGCTTGCAGAGGAATTTCTGTCGCGCTAATTCTGCTCTGCTCACCGGTCGACGGTGATGCTTGGCTTTCCGTTCCTTTCCTTTGCATTGTACGCAAAACTGTGATAAGATTTAGTTTCGTCGCAATGCGGACCTAACAACCACTACTTCCCAAGCATTGTGGACTTTGTGGTTACAGTAAGTTGATGTGCAATCTGCGTTTGTCCTGGCGTTCCTACGTCTTGTTCTTGTGCACAATTGTCCTCTGCCATTCATATCGAGGCCAGGCAAGCGGATTCAGTCGCAGTTTACGAGTTGGATCTTTGTGTTCTTTGGTGTTCTGTCAAATTGATATTTATTAATGTAGTCCTGAATATCTTGAATCCCGAATGCTGACCGTTTCTTTGCCCTCAAGACTGGCTATGTCTAGCCGTACGGAGCATTGGTGCCTCCAGGTTATATAGAGTCTAATTAAATTACCACTCCATGCATACGATCAAATAGAAGACAAGTATGGTCATGAGACGCTTCCCGTGAAGGATTTGAAATCCAATTCATTCTTTTTTGGGCAGAACGAGATAGAGTCGCTCAAGAGACAAGCAGTCGGGAAGGGAGGCGAGGGCGCCGCAACGTTTGAAGTTCTATCGATGTGTCTGTGGCGTTCGAGAACGAGGGCTCTCCAACTACCCGCGGAGCAGGAATTTTGCTTCATATTTCCCGTTGATGCCCGCAAGATATTCGACCACCGCTTCCTGAGGGCTTCTACGGAAATGCGTTTGCTTTGGCGTGCGTGAAGACAACAGCAAGAGAGCTCGCAAAGACGTCGCTGTCTTTCGCTGTGAAATTGATCAACGAAGCGAAAACGGCTGTGAACAACGAGTACATGAGATCAGTTATAGACTTCATGGAATTAAACGAGCGTCCTCACTTCACAATGTTGGGTTCGTTTGTGGCTTCCCAGCTTTCCAAAATGGGTTTGCGGGATGTAGACTTCGGTTGGGGAAACGCAGTCTATGGAGGGCCTGCAGGAGGGGGACTTGGAGCCATTGACGGAATGTTCTGCCTCTTTTTCGCGCATCAAAATACCGACGGCTTCGAAGTAATAATGGTTACCCTCGGCTTGCCTTCTGATGCAATGCGACGATTTGAAAATGAAATCAGCAGATCTGTTGGCCTCCAATCAAAGCTTTGAACACGAAAAAGACGAAAAACCAGAAGAGCTGGCTCCAATTTATTTTTTTAATTTTATTATTATGACGTCATGTTGCCACATGTCAACTCAAATCCAGATACCAAATCCCAAAGCTGACATCATCTGCTATCCAATCAATTAGATGTTTACAAAAATAACTTTTTAACAAAATTAAAAAAAATATTTTACAAATCCCTAAGTCATACTTTGCAAAACTGGTTTTGATTTTTTAAAGCTGCCTCAAAATACACCAACTAATAGCAAAGTCAAAGGGGTTTGACTTGTGATCGATTACAATATACCTGCTGAGGCAGGTATAATAACAAAAACTAAAAATAATAAATATAATATAAAACACATGTTAATATTTAAAAAAGAAACATCATAAAATAAAATAACAAAAACTAAAATTACTAAACATAATTTAAAAAATGTTAAACAATGCAACAAACACTAGTAAAAAGAAACATCATATAAACAAAGTAGAAACACTATATTAACTAGCAATTGCCCCAAAAAGGTGTAATAATACGCCGATAGGGTGTTGTTGGAGGGTGAAATCATTGAAAAAGGAAAACTAAAATCAAATTGGTGTTTTGGAAAAAATCCCCCAAAAATGCATAAAAATGCATATAGACACAAGTTTTCCAATGGTTTAGAGATGGCATTGTACCCTAAGTACCATCACAAACCAACTACAAATGTTGCAAAGAAGGTCAAGGAAGGGGAAACTTTGAAAATCCCTTCCATGATAACACAAATAGGATTTCAAATTTTAAATGTAGACAAAGTTAGCCATGAACTGAACCGAGTTAGCATTGTCATATCACTTCTATCACCCAAAACTGGAAAAACCTCTTTCCAAAGATAAAGTATTTAGAGGAAATGCTTAGTCTTTTTGAATTGTTAATCATCAAGGATGGTAATAGGAAATCAACAAATTGATTCACTAATTAGAAAGAAATTAGCTCAAGCTTATCAGTTTTTGTAATGCTTTACATCTTATTCTCCTTTTAAAAAAACATATTCGAAAGAATTGACAAGAGCATTGCAAAAAATTTCAGATTATGAGTATAACAAGTTGCAGTGCATTATTTCAGATCAAATAAAATAACCAAGGAAGAGTGTTAGGTAATGACCAAATTTAAGTGTATGTTTCTTTAAAGATTAAATATGATAAGTTAAATGGCCCCTCAAATTTGACACGAACTAATTAGTTCACGGTTCCAAGCATTCTTTACAATTATTTTGGTGTTTTCAACCAACTTTGAAATGTTTTATACACATTAAACCCTTGGAAACTCAAACGAAATGCAAAAGAATGAAATTTCAGGGAACTATAAAGATGCAAGCAAAACCTATTATGTAACAACTATTCACCTCAAGTGAAGAAGGTAGAAGTAATTGATGTAAACAAGCATATATCCAATACATTGCAGAGTAACATTATGCATCTTTGGGAAAGAGAGGAACTGAATGTTGTGTTACAAGCTCATGATTGATCATATTGAAAGTTTCTTCCTGTAGTCGATACACCCACAATAGGTAAAGCATACCAAAAATTATGAAACTTTTGGAAGGCGTCCACAGTGTCTTTACATAATCTTGAATAAAAAGTATGTATATTTCTATAATCTTTGGTGTAATTATAAACTAATAGCGGTTTTTTTTGTAAATATAAATTAATCCCAAAATCACTATTTGCATGGTAATTCAAATTAACTTGAATAACAATAAACCTCTATAATATGTCTTTTAATGAATACTACAATATTCAAATTATCCATAAAAAATGGATCACATAAAAGCAACATATATCCATTTTTCGAATTGTTTCAATAGACATCTTCACAAAGACAACATGTTTCCAGCATGGTATTATACAAATATGCAAATAGTAACTAATTATCATCACACCACGATAAATTTCCAGGAAAAATAGGTGAAACTAGACGACCAAGAAGACAATATTAATATTGAACGACACACACCAATAGCAGCCTCCCTTGAAAAACCAATGAATGTTACAAATCACCTAAACATCCTACAATAGAAACATATATTGTCTACACCAATTTATGTAGACAATTCAAAGGTATTCAACCACAAGTATCACCCAACCAGTGAAGGATCATGGAGAGAAATATGTGTTGCATTCAATATACAACCACATAATGAAGTGATTTTTGGAAACCTCTTTATATTATAGATAAAAACAATCTCCACTGCCAATCAATGGTATAAATAGTACGATTAGAAACCATTTGTTAGCATTCTAAAAGATACAAAAACAAATAGGTAAATAATGTAGTATTGGGAGCTCACTTCTCAACATAAAGAGGCAAAGGATCGAATTTGTCATATTCCTTGTGCTATGGAGATTGAATGGTGTTTGACATGCCATCCATTGATAAGTCTTGAACTTCATTCCGTCAATGATCATTAACAGAGATTTCATAATAATCTAAATTTTAGTATATTATCCAAGGTGTAAAAATAAAACCATTCACCACATCAACTTAAGAAGATAATGATAATACATAAAATATGATATCTAAAGACCATCATAACACAAGAAATATATATTTTTAATGTCATGAATAGCATACAACATAACAAATAACATCGTAAGTCATGCTTCAAAGAATATTTATGGAGAATTCTACAAAACATACAAAAAACAAACAAAGAAGCTAATTATATAATATGCAAGGAACAAATATGCTTAGTTGTTGTTGCTGATAATTCTCAGAGGCATAGTATGACCCATAACCATACATTGGTGGACCTTGAGATGCATCAAACCATAAGATTCATACCCCTATCCATAACCACAGTGAGCTCCATTCCACTTATTTGGATATGCTTGAGGTTGAACCCATCCTGCAGGTTAGTCCTGCAAAAAATGAAATGAGAGATATTTTAGAACATAAATTTCTGTGTTATTTAAATTTTGAAATAAAGTGATTTAATTGAGAGCACGAGGGAAACAATCACCTAGGATTTGGAATAATTATACGTATAATTAAACACAAGGACTTCACAAAGCACTTAAAAGAATTTAACTTAGAACAAAGTAGATAAAAAAATCGAAGAGAGCTAAGGAAAGACCAACCTCAGAGGTAGAATGAATCCCGAGCTCTCGATATTTCCAAAAAGTTTGAAGCCATCCAAGTAGTCACAATAAGTCAGAAAGTGAATACTTAGAACCATATTACGAGACATTGATGGTTGAGTAATGGAAAGCATCCAATTTGAGGGAAAATGACTTCAACCACAATGAAAAGCAAGAAAATCATACGTAGAGAGGCTTATTGGCAGTCCTGAAATTTTGCAAAGGATGTTAAAAGTCATGTTAGCCATTAGAGACCAGGGAAAAACTAAAATTGTCTGAGAATAACATTGTAAGTTAATCCCTTTAGTCTCTGAGATAGCCTATATAGGAAGGCTAGTAACAAAGTTATATAATCATCATGTCATATTTTGGTTAACTGCTCAAGTGGTGGGCCACTCACTTTCATAAAATGGTTTGACTTATAAGGACATTCTTATATTAAGGGAACATTAAATCATTAAAATTCTTGGTAATTAATGTTAAAATATAAATATAAAAATTCCCACCGTGTGGTCTTAGAACATAATTATCTGCAATTCAATGTCATTAATGGCGTACATCTTATTCGAAAATCTGTAACAGATCGAAATATTACTTCGCACTATAATGTTTAGTGCAAGTATGATTTTATGAAAGAACTTGACAAGTTTACCATTGCCTAAAAAGAATGAAACAACTCCACCATTGCCAGAAAATGAAACAACTTTGAGGTATTAATAATTTATATTCATTATTATATACTATATTTTTTGAAGACAATTTGTAACACCAACAAATGCCTTCTTCACAATAAAAAAGACCAACAAGGTCCTTGGTAATTGAATACACCTTTCAATTCAAACAAATAGTTCTAAATCTTTTTAACTCTGTTACTATGTTGACATTGCAAATTTAAATTGCAACTAATTGAATTACAAAGTCTAGCTTAGTGATACTTTAACATAAAGTAAGATATACTATGACAACAAGATCACAAATTCTTTCATTTGCTCAGCCATCCTGAAAAAATACTTTAACCAGAGAATGAAATCAATACAAATATATGGCTACACAAAGTCACCCATAATATAGAAAATGATAGGTGCTATATTGTTGCTTGCACTCAAGAGGCTGCTTTCCAGCAACTCCTCTTTTTTTGTACAACGTAGCCTTTATAAAACAAGTAAAAAGAACCATAAAAACTAAGCTTTCGATCTAAAAATTAGAATGACCAACATTAAGATTTAAAATGCGTCTCTGAAGCAGCTGAAGAAGAGCTTTCCAAAAGTGAACTTGAAATTTTTGTTTTGGTTGAATGTATCTAGAATAAGTTGGGTAAACCGTTATGGATCTTCAAAATTTGGCTTCCAGTCAGTCAAATGCCAGGGAATGTTTTTATTGAACCAGTGCTGAAATTGATGCCATTTACTTTTAAATATTTGTCCTCCTAGGGTTCTCTTTGGAGTAGAAGCCCTTTCTCCTTCACGACCACCTATTGCAACACTAAATGGGGGAGAGAAGGGTGGGTTTCCTGTTGAAGCTTTTGCATAATTCTAAGAGTATTTCAGTGGTGTTTGGTGGATCAATGTTGGAGGTGGGTATTAATTATTAAACAACTTCTAATCAAATGAGAAAAATTACAAAGACATTTTGTCTTAATTACATATTTACAGCTAATATTGTCAATAAAATAATAATAATCAGTAATAAGGGTTGAGTAGCAAAATTGCAAAGCTGAATTGGGCGTTCAAGAACACTTACGTGAAGAATCTTATTAAACTCTGCCTACTCAAGTGCATTTACCTATTGTCATTCTTGGAAGCGAAGTGTTGTGGTTCACCTTCCATGAGACATTTACATTTTTATAAAGAGATATCAATGCTTCAAACATCTCTTGTGCAATATAACCAATCTTGAAAACTGTCTCAATGGCCTTTTGACACATGGAACTGGAGTTTTCATTAAGGATGCTTTCTTTCTACCTCTCAGGGCCCATTTTGGTCTTGTTGAGTTTTTTTGGTATTGATCCATTAGAAACTACATAGCCAATAAGCCATGGGGATTTATTTAGAAGGTCATTCCTTTTGATGGGCATGACTACGGTGGAGCAGTAATATAAATTGAAGGCTAGCAGTCTGTCTTTTACAATGTTTTACCAACTTATTCAACCACACGCTTCACCAGCACTGCTTCATATCTGCATAGAGTCTAATTTGAAGTTTTTCAAACATAAATTTTCAACCAAGGTGGATTTCAAAGTAACCATGAAATAACACTAACCCCTTAAATATAATATGCATATGACAAAACAACATACGAAGTGGGTGGAATTAATTAAGAAGCAAGAATGAGGGCTCAATATGAGTAGGTTGCCTCAATAAAATCAATGTGCCAGGCCATGGAAGGAGCATGGGTTTCATAGTCTATGCCCGCCCTGGAAGCAAATGAAAAGCAACTACAGGTTGTAATGCTGCCATGAAGAAAATAAAATGGCCTTGTCAAACTGATATCTCCAGGACAAGAATGGTAGAGTATTGAATCTAGTCTTAAATGCAGATGCATAGAAGGTTTATGGAATTCTCCACAATGGATCATTGCACCAAAGAGGTGCATTCTACAGCCTAATAAGAAAGAGATGTGTAAATTAATAAAATATTATTAAAAATAGAATGTCAGCTTAAATTAATTTAAACTATTTAGAATTGCATATGTATAAAACAACATAATTAAATAAACTAAAATCATAAATATTGGATTACATATTTCCTCAATATTTATACTCTAAAAATAGGTTTGCACCTTGAGAAATTTGATCCCTCTCGATGCTTGGTAGATCCCCTTTTAGATGGATCTATGTTGGTTTTTATCCATCAGGTTTTACCATGTTTGAGCGCATTCCAATGCAGAAAAGGTATTTGTATTTATAGTTATGCACCCACCAACTAAATTCACAAGCCAACACAAACTAAAATGAATAAATCAGGAAGTTACAAAGAATAAATGAACAATGTCTCATAAAAAGAAGCCCAAACATGAACATGCAGTCACAACAAATGAATGGAATTCAGATGCCACCGTAACAAAACACTACCAAACGAAAAAAATGACTAGCTACTGTGAGTACTTGGCACTGAGTGTATAGCTTTTATGAGTATTAGCTTCATTCAAGCACTGAGAAGAGTTATAGCACTAACAATGACTGTTTCCCGCCCGGTGAGTAACCAAGCCAAGCCAATTAGCGCAGCAACCACCACAGTTGAGTATACAGTTTATTAGCTAAGCAACCAAGTATCTATCCAAGCTCAGCTATGATTGGCTTCCAATGATCGACTAAAGGCAATGCCCTTCTAGCTTGGAATGTCAAGGCCTCCCATCAATTAGTGGCCATTGAAACAATGACTGGCTGTGGCACTGACCTCTTGATACTGATCCTCTGGCACTTGACCCCCTAGCAAGGACTTCTGACTCTCAGCTATGATACCCGGCTATGATCAACCAAATAAATGGAATTTAGATGCCACCGTCACAAAACACTACCAATCTCTGACTCGAATTCCTTGGTGTAGGATCTCTGTCTCTAACACCATGTTGTCAAGGTGCAAGGGATAGAAAGATACAAGCACATAAAACTAAAACTAAAATGAAATGGTGCTTGCATTAATTTCTGGTTTTCTGGTCAATTTTCTCATAGGAATACATCTGAGACTCTTGGCCTTCCTTGGCCTTCATATGTTAGATTTATTCATGTGACACCTCACACAACCCACACTACCTAAGCCAAAAATTTAATAGTGCGGTACACCGACTTCTTTTAACTATCCAATTGAAAAATAAAGAAATGTGCATTACATGTCCAATCCGGTTACAAAAGCTTGATTAAATAAGCAGAAGGATGGGGAGTGCATTCAATGACTATTACCATTGAGATTCAAATTTGTGTGCCACTGCAGCTATTGCAGAATAATAATGAAAAGGGACATAAATAAAGTAGATTGCAGAATATAGTATTGTTCATTCATGTCTGAAATTAGTTCGCAATAGCACAATAATAAGCAAAAACTGGACTTGGAGACAAAAGAAAAATACTGAGCAGGGCATAAAATAAAATAGAAGCAAAATTTGGGACATTCTCTCATTAAACCTGGACTAGGTAATTTACATGAATTGAATCCCAAACTGGAGAAGTAAGAGAATAAATAAAAAATCAAGATCATACAGATGATAAATACTTGGCTACATGGGAACTCCTAGAACAACCAAAATCTAAATTATCTATAAAAACCAAAATCCAAATTATCTACAGTTGCTAATCCATCACTTCTAAAATCTAATTTCAAACTAAATTGATGCTATATAAAGAAATACATAGAACACATAACACAACAGAGCAAGGAAGAGTGAGTTACCCACACATTGGTGTTGTCTTCTTGAAGCGAAGAAGACTCAGATAGAGTCAAGAAGACTCAGATAGAGTGCAGAGTAGGAAGAGAGCGTCCTTCCAACTCAGATAGAGTCCATAGTAGGAAGAGAGCATCCTTCCAATCACAAATTTAAAGTCGTGGAGCACCCCTTATACACGGAGGGTTTAAAAAAGAAATACAAATATTTACAATCTAATACATAGACCAAGAACGAAATCAGTGCGAAGGCCCAAACTACACAGGAGATGCTCTTGGAGAGCATCTCCTTATTGTCGTTGTAAAAAATTGTTCTTCCAAATCATATTGACCAATTTTGGTCATCTGTTGGGCATTAATATTCCAATTTTATGAAGCAACAATATATTCAAACATCATACCCTACAAAAATATTGTAATATCCGAGAAGCGATTTCTCATTGTATACTATATATGCATCAGTTCGAAAAGATGGTCGTCATAAGTTCCAAAGGATGCGTTTCAAAGGATAAGGTCCACTGTAAACCCTAGAAAATTTTGGTGGAATATATAGCCCTCAGAACTAGAAGTAGCTGTGAATCAATGCTAATTTCATGCCCAATGGGACTGCTTTCAACATCAATATGCTATTGATTTTGACTTAATTCAGCAGTCATATGATTGTATGAGGTTTTCCCTGCCTCGTGACTTGTGGACCTAAGCAAATATAGTGGTTTTTCAACAATATCACAATTTTGTGTAAGAAATCTCATAACTGATTTCTAATATGAAGTACTCTAAAAAAAACCAATATGTTCGTCAAATACAATATCATGACTCAAAACACATCTATCAGCTTCAATATCAATCAGTCTATAGGTTTTATGATGATCACTATACTCTGTAAACATCAACTTCTTGCAATTGGATTCCAACTTACTACACTTCTCATTAATGATCCACACATAAGCAATTGAATCAAAAACCTTGAGATGACTTACCTAAGGATTCTTTCCAAACCAAGCCTTTTCTAAAGTCATAGTTGGAGCAAACTTTGTAGGAGATCTATTTAGCATATAGACAATAATACAAACTACCTCTGCCCAATATATGTGAGGAATGCAATTTTTTATTAACATGCATCTGGCCATCTCCATAATAGTGAGATTCGTTCTGTACATGTCCATTTTTCTATGGAGAATAGAGTGTGGTATATTGTCTTTGTATGCCTTCTTGACTACAAAAGTATTGAAATGAATTGAACACAGTGGAACATCCCTATCTTTGATTCCCTAACTGGTACAAATTAAGCTGGCCATCTATTTAGTGTTCAAATAGACAAAGTGAAAGAACCATCTCAAAGGCCTCCTTTTCCCACCTTGAAATCTGTTGATGCACTTCATCTGAAACTTTAGTAAGAGTTTTTGAATTATAAATGAGCAATACTTCTCAATTTGAGAGACTGCGCTGTAGCAAAGCTAGAAGGCTCATTAGTTAAGATGAAAAGAAACTCACTTAAGAGACTGACATATCTCTAATGTGCAACTTGCTACAATTTAGACATAGGTACCATGTAAGTATAGTAGAAAATATACAGTAGCCCTATAATGTGTTAAATACAACACCATCGTAGAGTACAAAATGATTGAATCTGATTACCATAACTAGGGACATCCAAACTTAAAAAAAGAGAATTTCAAAACTTTGAGTGGTTTCTTGTATAATGATCTTACATCTGACTTGCAAGCAAGCTTGACTCCAAGTTTACAGCAAGGACATCATTAGAACCAGCTTTCAAATCTTATGCACATACTGATCCAAGGTGGCAGGTGTTTACAAAAGCCTGATGTATATGACTGAAAGACATTTTTACCATAGTTGCACCAATCTGCCTCCCCACAAAAGTACAGGTACCAAATCTGGCCTGGGTCCATTTTTGGTACTTAGATCCAGTTTTGGTACAGATCTGCATACCAAAAATGGATCCAAACAGATCCAAGGAGGAGCTGGGTTCAGATCCACTTTTTAGTCCATAGATCTGTACTAGAGGATGGTGGTAAACTGAGTTTAAATTTTTAAACATTAATCATATGTTCTCTATTGATGAACCTTGTGATGTATTGAGTGACAATGGTAACATGATGAAAGGAAATGTAGACAAATGTTAAAATTGTGGTTGATACGTAAACCTGTAAAAAATATGTAATATTTATATAGAAATTATCATAAACATGCATAGAATATATTCATACAAGAATATTGCAACATGAACAGGAAATGGAATTAGACCTCTAGGCCATCGTACGAGTAAAAAATCAGCATGCTGGTAAGACTACCATGCAACTTAGATTTATAGATTCACAGAAATTTGACTGTACACATCCATTTAAATAGTCACTGAGATGTGACTGCAAGGGTTGTAGGATGTAACATGTTAGCATTTCTTCTTGCAGATAAAGTCCACAAAAAGTTCATCTATGCCATTGACATAGATGACATTTCCATCGACATAATTAGTTATTTCCATCGACATTCTGTGTGCAAGTCTTCTTGTTATTCTTTCAGCACAAAAAGAGGTTTTCAAAACAACACCGTATCGAAGAAGCCCTCTGGTTACGCTACAATGTTCCAAAACGAAATCATGAGTCCACTTTATTATATGATCTACATAGCTTAGGACCCCTCACTATATTTCTCAAAGAAATAAGGGCTTACCTTAACCTTAGACTTACCGAGACTGGGATTTGCATGGAATGGTTGAACCCATGCACTTACACCATAATACATATATAACAAGTGTCTCTACATATACGGAAAATAAAAATGTTGATTGTGTCTCTATCTTCACCAAATGAAATTTCCAATTACGAAGGCAATTGTACACAACAGAACAAGACTTGATGAAAAAACTAAATGCACAATATTTTTTTAGAGACTCCAGAGGGCGCCATAAGAATTGCAAAACAAATACGAATGTACACTTATTCTATCATGGTACTCTAGTTACAAAAAGAAATTTAGCATGCCATGATTGTATATCAGTAGAGAGAGAAAATCACATTATGATGTATTAGCAGTGGAAGACATGGGTGTTGGAGCTTCTCCAGGGTAAAGTTGTGCAACACGTGACCCACATAGAAGAGGGTTTCCTCTAACATTAATCAAAACACAAATGCTTAGCAATTAGTATTAATGTTTGGAATTTATGTCATTTGACCTATTTCATTTGAAGAGGGTTTCCTCTAACACTAATTGAAACACAAATGCTCAACAATTAGTATTAATGTTTGGAATTTATGTCATTTGACCTATTTCAGTTCAGGACACAATGATCGACAATACACAATACATTAAACATGGCTTATTTGGCAGATTTGTTCTTACCTGAAGGTCTTGGCATGAATTTTTGGGATTGACCAACTGAGATTGTTGTATGACAAATTGGTGAAATTGTATACATGACCTTCAAAACACACTTCTTCGCAATACTCTACAATTATTTGATGGCATCATGCAAGCAGTTGGCAAAAGGGTGTACTCAAACTGAGTGGGTGAAGATAAAAATAAGGACAAGCATCAGTCCAAGATCATTTCACAAAGAAAACATGAAGTGAGCATGTACTGAATTTTATGAGCATATGTACATATAATGAAAAGGATGATGTATCCCATTTTCTAATAAGAAAGGGTGGGTTACAAGAAATGTTTACCAAAATCAATGAGTGTATCTTACCATGAAAGGCTTGAGGTTGGAGGCATTGCAGCATGTACCCACATAACTAAAAAAAGGAAATGGGAACTTGAAGATAGGAAATAAAGTTTTAAAGATTTGATATATATTTTAGAGAAGAAACTAATTTGCAAAGTAAAGGAAGCGAAAAAGGAAGTAGAATCCTGTAACAAGAGAGAAAAACCACGTACCCATATGTAGACCTTCATGAATGGTTGGAAAGGGATGCATAGATGTTAACCGCGTTTTTTGTTATTGTTCTGTGATGTTGAATTTGAGTTGCGATAAATGTAATGTAAGAGGGCAAAAATAGTAGTTTTTGTTTTTTCTTGTATAAAATGGACAAATAGAATGGAAAGCAATAGTAGGTAGGGCAATACCTTTTAGTTTGGAGTTGGATGCTTTGCATGCCAAAAAGGAAGCCTGCATTGGCGGCAACAAGAGATGACAAGTACAGAAGAAGCAGCTATACTAGTAAATAAAAAAAAACGACTAACAAGCTGCTGCAACCAATGTCACAAGGTTCAGGTTCGTTTTCGGGTTCCACGAGCTTCAGGTTCGAATTTTCCGATGGGGTTCGGATGGGGTTCGGCATAGGTTCGTCTATTTACATTTTTCAAAATTATATATATATATATATATAT
>LPNX011102486.1:1037922-1080224 GCA_001517045.1 Pseudotsuga menziesii
AAAAATCTATCCCATCAAATGAGAAGCTCCTATCATTAGAATCAAAATAACCTATTGGATGGAAATATTTCAACGTTTCAAAATTTACGGCACCATCACACACAATGGAAATGAAATTGTTCGTGACTGGATATCTCACAAGAGCACGATTTATGCAAGCTCTGGCTTAATTTGCTTCAAATATTGGACTCTGGATACATCTTAATTGCCCTGGGTTTTATGATCTTAGAGTCCCCATAATCCATATCACCGTATCCATAGATGGGAAGGTCCATTTTGCAGACATCGCTCAAAGAAGGTTCCACTTTCCTAATTATATAATAACCCTCTAGCATTGGTGAATATGTGGATTTTACCTTACTGCTTATGTTAAAAGCCTCAAATAATAAATCAGGGTTTTCTGCACATGAAGGACCCACAAGAGAAGTTGGCCCCAACAACCCTGACTCTTTGCATACAGCCCAAGAACTAAGGGACACTCACAAAAGGAGCAGAAAAAGGAACAATTCAATCCTTTCATGGGAACTCCAGAAGAAGGACCTCAATAAGGGGGAACTTCACCTGTAACTTAGGTTCAAAAGAAAAAAGAAGTTCCTTGGAAAAGTTTGGCACATGTTGAAAAAAGGTAAATGTAGCAGATCTACTCCTCCAACATGTTTGGTGATCTTAGAAGCACTTCAATGTGAACGGGGAGGGAAACGAATAAACCACAACCCCCAAGAAAAGATGTATTTATAAAAGACCTTGCTACAATCAATGGAAAATGGGGAAAGAGAGGATCACCAAAAACATGGAATGTCTGAGGTGAAAATGTTAGAAAACAATGTAAGAAACTATATTGTCTAAGTATATAAAGGAATTGTGATAAGATCTCCATCCAATCTGTTGACATTGGCCATAAAAAATACAGGCTCTTCCTCTGAGCCTCCCATAAGTGGAAGAAGATCCAAAAGGGAGATTAAAGAGAAAAATGCATAGATAAATAAGGCATTGGGGAACCAATCCATGTTAGATGGCTCCATTTAAAACAGTGCCTGCCAGTTATCTTAAGTGCGAATATTTGAATTCTGCATTTATTATATAATCAGTTTGTAAGACAATAATCCTATACTTTTTGAAAAGAAAGGAAATGGGATTGTATGAACCTTTGTAGGAACCAAGGCCCTCCTCATTATATCTATATGAGTCTGAGCAGCAATTAAACAACTAGAAGAATGAAAAAATCTTTGTTGTATTTATGAATCCAATGAGCAGGAAAAGAAAAGTTTCAGCAACTGCACAAAAATTCAAAGTAGACCATTGATTAAAAAACACACTATCAGAAAAAATTCTCGATCAGAAGATTATTAATCCAGACATTTCACGTCTCATGTTATCACTCCCTTTATTATTACTCTTGAGTCCTGAGTCTCACAGTTTACATTTTCTATATTGGAAACCAAAAGATTCACCATGCACTATGATAGTATTGACTCAGTTATATATCTAAGTCCCAAAAACATAAAACAATCTTATGTGCATATCTCCGACAGATGGTGAAATATCCAGAAGAGGACACACTTATTCAAATTGAAATGAGTTTTTTCATTATCTAAGCATATTGGTGGAAAAAATGTTGTGAAGCAAGAAAATTTCAATATAACAAGTTACAGTCACTCACAGTTCGATAAGGGAACTAGGTCACATGCCTACCATTCACGTTCATATGATAACCTTCTAATCTTGCCCTTAAAGTAAGTATGAACAAGCGATCCTTTGGATAGGGAAATGGCCAATCCATTGTTGGCTTCATTTCACGACCAATAAACTGATTCAACCACCATGTTGTCTTAGATTCTTTAGGGCCTTCGTCATCATCTCGAATCCACTTTTCACATTTGACAGACCCATCAACTGTCAACATGCATACAATGTTAATAGTAAATACTTGGGATCTTAGCTCATAGAAAATGTATTTATATAATAAGCAAACATCTACACGAAATTAGTGGTAGAAAGAAATATGGAAGTATGAAACATTGAAATGAATTCAAAGACGTGAATGGTCCACTAGAAACACATTCACAATCAAGAGAACAAAAAAGGGCTAAAAAAGTCTAAAGAATTCATTATTGTTTCCTCTGTGTGGTTGAATTCAATTTGATAAGATAGATTTAACTCCCTGTCGTGGTTTTAGCTTGTGATTGCTTGCCTAGATTATTCAAGGATCATTTTTAGTTTGTATTTATTTATGAAGGCTTGCCATTTTGGGATGACTTACTCACAAGTTTCATTGACGACTGACTGACTTTTAATTTTGGGAAACAATGTATCTTATCTTGCATTAATGCACATAAAAGAATACGTATAATCATATAGCATGGAGCTAATGTATGAATATATGGATTACCCTTCCCTATACAGGAAAGGACAACGAACATATCCACTTTGGAACCAATTTCAATAGAATCTTTCCTGACAATCTCGATCCTAGCTGAAACAGTGAAAACTGTATTGCTAAATCAGATTTGAACCAAATTCATCCATGTGAATCAATATGTCTTCACCATTAATAGTTTCCCTGCATTACCTTTTCCACAAGAGGGAATATCGATCAATCTTGTGGTGCCCTTGCCTACCTATTCATCCATTTGTCTCCAATCATTTCCAATGGCAAGGGAAATAGACAGGATGCGATACTCCATAGAATCTATTTGTCTCCAATCATTTCCAATGGCAAGGGAAATAGACAGGATGCGATACTCCATAGAATCTTAGTCCCATAAAGTTCAGGCTACCTTACTGAAACTTTCCCTACTTGAAATTCTATGCAAACTGATAAGATTACCTTTCACCTCTCTATGGACTGGATATTTGAATATGAACCTGACAAAATTGTATTAGATGAGCCAAAACGAAAGGAAACTCTATTCCCAACCTTTTAAGTGACGGCTCCAAGCCAAATGAAGGTGCAAAATTATTACAACTTAGATGAAAGATTTGCAGAAAGATAGTGTAATAGGCATCAGAGAGGACATGCACTATAGTATAATATAGAGATGTAATAAAAAATTTAACAGATCCAAGAACATGGTTTATACCCAATCATCTCATATAGTATATTTTATTCTGTGTCCACCATGCCACAAATTTAACTGTAAATATATTTCCTAGCATCTCAGAGAACCTGTTACTTAAGGTGAAAAATTCTTACCCGTATCATCGTCATCCTTTGATCGCCACCCTTCACACCTTTGAGCTGTACCCCATTGTATCCTGTAGCATGTATTTTGCTCTATCACGGGCCTACCAATCCAGTCACCTTTCAGCCTTTGATTGACGTGCAGGACTTTGGGCGGTTCCTCGCCATCAACTGCCTTGAGACCTTGCAGCTCAAGCATGAACTGAGATACAAATGTAGAAGGCTCGCCATCTTTGAGTCTAGAGATTTTAGACGAGTAATCAATGTGAGCCTTCCGAGGATTCCCTATCAATGTTATGGAAGAACCCAATGTCAACCCACAAGGAAGAAGCATGATGTGCCTAGAATTCTCCATTTCCTAGCCAGTTAAGGATATTGGTTGAGGGCAAGGCTCCACTACTCCTTCTCCCAGCTGCCCCCAATGCTTTGGATTCCCTGCAAAATAATAACTTCTTCTTCTTTCCATGATTTCATGCCAATGACCCAAGCATCCTTTGCTATCCTCTGCAACTCAAAAAACTCTTTTGTTTCATTCATTTTCTCTAGAATGGATGCATATATTCACCCATATTCGACCTTGACAGTCTTATTGATTGAAACAGTTCCTGCCAATAATTTGAATGATTCTATGTGAAGTCTTTGCAGAGCATTCTTACTATGACTATCATCTACTCTTTTCGAACTCCTATCCTTGTAAAATAATGACCTGAAGAAAGGCTTGTCTTGGTACTCCTCCTCTCCCAAACTCTTTGTCCTCTCATCTGCATTGAAGATTGGACGAGCTCCAAAAAGATGGAAGAATTTGAAGGATACAAATAGTAAATACAGACCTGCAAACAATAGCATGATATGTTTTAATTTCAACCACCCTCCTCCATTAGAATCCAATTTCCCTTTCTTCATTGAAAACGACCCTCCAGCTTCAATCCAAGCACCTTCACTGATCAAAATTCACTGCCCAAACCTCTGGGCTTGTAAAAATTCTACTATTTTAAATTCATGGTATTCTTCAATGACTTGTAGGTTTTTTATAGCTTGAAAACCACATCAACAGATGGTTTCTAGCAATGGATTCAGCTACCAGTACTATGTAATAGAAAATCCAACTCCAGATCTGCAAAGAAGGTCAAAATAGGAAAATGATACATTGCTTCCTCCACATACTATAGCATACCAAAACGCTTATGAACGACAGTTGTGGAACACGACCAACAAAATGAAAACTGAAGGGGACAATTAGAAAGGCATGCCCACAAAGATAGACCCACGAAGAAAAATCAAAATTTTAAAATAGGAATCACACGGTTCGACAACTTCCAACCAATATTTCAAATAGTTTAAAAACAAAAAAAGAGGAAAAGGTCCCACCAAGAGGAAGATAAAGATGCAAACTATTGTTGTAGAAAGAAAGGAAGGAGGGAGAGTAGAATCTCTGGGAAATAAACTTAGTTTCTCATAATATTCCACAAAAATGAAAACCTGTAGAAATCCCATACTAGTAGAAAGGTGAAAAGCTTGTGGAAAGAAAATTGTTTCTAGTAATTGGGGGAAACCCAAACAGTCTCACGACACGATTTTTTGTCAAACCCCAACCAAAATCAAAATAACAAAAAATCAACCCTAGGAAGCAACAACGACTGTTTAAATCCTGCCGGATCGAGGTCACCTGAAGAAAATTCCTCTTTCGGTTCGACCAAATTATTTCTCGGCGTACTCTTCTGCTTGGACCATACAAGATCTATTTTTTTAAACCAAACTGTTGGTTTTTTTGAAAATAATCCCACCAATTATATGGCTCATAAGTCTGAAGTTTGAAATGCTAGAGCCAGAGATAGAGGAAGAGAGCAAGAAAGAGGTGCTGAAAAAGGGACAGATTCATTTAAAGCAGTGGAGCTCATCCAAAATAGACAAAGCCCCCCTCGTAGTGAAGTTAGAGAAGGGATTAGTGTAGGCAGCAGAGGCCAAGAAAGCAGCTAAGGTACTTGCAGTTTACCCAGTAGAGGAATGAGCAGAAAGGGGAGCAAGAGCAAGAGCAAGGGAAAGAGAGCCAGTACCTCGCTCAGATCCGAATCCATAATAACAAGTTCCATAGTCAATGCCAAGATCAGAAATACAGCCGGCAGAGGTCTAATAAGAAACTGTGGTGAAAGAAGCACTATGATTATTGCGTACATTTACTGTGTCTATAAGACAACCCCGACTTTACCCTTGAGAGCTTTACACCACTAATGTTTTCTGTAATGGTGGATACGCTGAAACCATAGCCTGCACAGAAAACGTGAATTGACAAGGGCAGTAGGCAGTGGAGAACTAGGTGAATAAATCACAAACTGTGAACTGAAAGTGCTTGGTGGAGACCATGGGAGGTGAATTAGCTCAGTAAATCATGAAGTCAACAGGCCTCTGTAGTGCGCAATGGGCAGAGAGACAATAATTTTTCGAACACACCAAGACACCAAGATACACTACTGCAAACAAAACTTTTTGAACATGGCAGGAGAACCGTATCGTAATAAACAAACGAAACTTCCTGAACACGATAGGAGAACCCGGTAGGAGAACATGACAGGATAACCGATTTTTTTTTAAGACATGGTGCGTGGCGATTTCTTATTGGCGAAGTGCGTGGCAATTTTCTATTGGGTAGAGGGATGACGATGCTACAGTGGTCCGAAAACCAACTTCTGAGAGAAAACGCCTTGCAGCGTAAAAATTAGAAACAATTCCAATAATAAATATAATTTAAAAAACATGTTAATATTTAAAAAAGAAACATCATAAAATAAAATAACAAAAACTAAAAATAAATTAGAAACATTATATTAAAAATTAGAAACAATTCCAATAATATATACCATTATTTTAATATATACTATTATTTCTCCCTTAAATGCATTCACTACATTCGCTCCTTGGTACGGTTTCTGATGCTTAGTTGCTCTGCCCTCCCCATGTTGTTGATTTAATAGCTCCTATCTCCATTTCAATAGCTCTAAACATTGCAGTTTGATGGCAGATTTTATATCATATTAAAGGCTTTTTATTATTTTATTATTTCATTAATGCAATTTCTTATTGTTTTGGAGGAGGTTAGCCCAGGCTAAATACTACAACTTTCTCATCCATGAAGCCAAATGCAATTAGATTTTTTTTCTAAATTCGTTTGCTCTGAATAGTATTTCATTGGTTTTCTTAGAATATATGCAGAAGATCAAAGGTAGCTTAAGGAAACATTGTAATTTCAATTTTTTTCTTAGTTTCTTCTAACCAGTTTCATTGATTTTCAGAACATGCATGAAGGTGATCCAATAAATCGAATACAGTTGGAGAGAGATGGATTAGCGAGGAAGAGAGCCAAAGAGGAAGAATTCAATCATTAAGGGAGGAGGGAAGTAATTCAATCTATGGTATGTTTATGATAATTTTTTTATTTGAGTTTTTGAGTTTTTTTATTCCAAATTTCTAATGCCTATAGTGAAATATTCAATTGCATAAGTTCCCGGTAGATTTCATGCGGATGGAAAACATATTCTCACTGGAGGCTCAAAGTTTTCACCAGCCCTAACTCATTGTTCATAAATTTTTGAAAAAAAAAGAAATTAGTAGCATTCAAATAAAAATCATAGCACTAAAACAAATGAATGAGAATGAGTAATACAAAGTTTTTTTTATAAGCAAACCTCAATTAGTTAAATGATAAGAACCTTGATCTTTTGGTAGGTGTAAATGAGGCGAATATCTAAGATTCATTGAAATGAGTATATATATATATATATATATATATATATATATATATATATATAACTNTTATTACATTTTAAAAATATTATATAAGGTAATGCAATATTCAATTTACAACATTAATTTATTTCATTTTTTTTATAGATTATATTTTCTTATAAATTTGTTTAATGATAATATTTTAATTTTATCTATAATAGTAATAATAATTTTAACTAACAATTATAAGATGTTATTATTAATTTTTTGGTTTGTTTTAATTGGAAATGGTTCATAATTGTTTTCAAAAGCATTACTTAATAAGCATAAAGTTAATTTAATTATAAATAATATAGTTATGTAAAAATTGTATTCACTATTTTTCTTAATTTATAAAGAAATTAAAAAATGGCATAAAACATGAAAAATAAATTCTTAATTCTTATAATTTATAAAGAAGTTAAAAGATAAAAACTAGTTTTTCATCTCACAAGACTGTTAAAAATAAATTATTTTTTCAGCATTTTCTATGTTTCTTTAAAAGAATAATATAATTAAAAAAAATAATTAATTACAATAATATTCTACTTATATTTAATACTGTTAAATTATTTTTTCAGCATTGTCTATGTTTCTTTAAAAGAATAACATAATTTAAAAAAACAAAAATTAATTACGTTAATATTCTACTTATATTTAATATGATAAATAAAACAATCTAATAAATATTACAAATCATTGATTTCATAAATATTTTATGTATATTAAAAGTAAATGAATGGGAATAATGGTTTTAATTTATTATACATAATATAGTGAATTATTGAACTTTGATTATGGATAAAAAATTATTAAAAAGACTAGTTTTATGTACACTTTCATTATGATAATAATAATATTATGTTAAAATTAAGGATATTTAAAAAAACTAAAAAATGTTTTAATAACTATAATAAGATTTGTTTGTTAAGAAATAAATTTCTTATTTCTTATTAATAGTAAAATTTCTACAATAATTTTTTAATAAAATAATTATTTTATATATACATTTATGAATGAGAATTGGTATTAGCATTAAACCTTAAATAGCATCCATAATAAACTCCCTATTAAAATACAAAGTTGTCTTAACCATTTGTTACTTTATGGTGGTACCAAAACACGATGCAAAAAAGGAAGCAAAAAGTGGTGCAAATTTGGAAGCGAAAATTGGCACATATTTGGAAGTAAAATGTGGTGCAAAATGGGATGCTAAAGTGGTAGCACAAATGGATGCAATATTGGACGTTAATTTGGATGCAAATACGGTGCTAATGGGGATGCCATTTAGGAAGCAAAAGTGGATGCTCTCTAGGAAGCAAAATAGGATGTTATTTAGGAAGCAAACCTCGACGTTGTTTAGGAAGCAAAATTATGCGTTATTCTGGAAGCAAAAAAATAGATGCTATTTTGGACGTCATAAATGATGCTATCTAGGACGCAAAAAAAGACGTTTTTTGAGAGGCTTTAAGTTTTGTCCATGATGCGTCCCATTTAACATCTAGTTTGACCACTCAATGTAAACAAAAATTACAATAAAAAGGGACGCTAATTCCAAGATTTGTTGTAGTGACACGAGGAGAAAGAGCATGGTATTACCCTTCTCTGCATGGGCTTGAACAATATAAAAAATGTGATTAGTAACTCGAGAAAGGATTATATTTGATGTGGCAACCTCCTTTTCAAAAGTCACCTGCACCCACAATTGCATTGATGCAAACTTGCTGAAGTGTTAAGGAATCGAAGCATCTTTGAAAAGCAAGACAAATCCTCGTCCAAACATGTTCCAAGTTAGATCACAATTTTACCATATTTGGATGTGATAGAAAAGAACACTCCATAGCAACATGTGCTGCATATTTTCCCATAAGTAGAATGAAGAAATACTACTAAAAAAGAATTGCAAACAAGGAGAACATATCGAGTGTCAATATGGCATGCTTTGAAGACTTGGATAGATTGACTATTTGATGAAAATGGAATTGAAAAGCATAAAAAGCATCAACGTTGTTTGGGATTTACCCCCAAAATTTATAGATTTAGAAATGAAAGACACTGTTGTTATAAAGTGCAAAAATATAACAACAGTGCAAAAATAAACCAGGCATGAGATATTTATGATAACAGTAGATTTGAGCCTTTAAGAGAGTAAAATTGAGTGCAAATTTGGCTAAAAGAGACAAACAAGCACGGACTCAATATTAAGTACTATAGATTCAATTAGTTGCTTGTTAAACCGTAAAAAATGAAGTGTTTATCTAATTCGGTTGGGTTGATAATTGATAAATATTTCATATCTATGGTAGTCAATTGATGAGCTAAGTGTATTTTCATTACTCTAAACCACTTACAGTCAGCACATAAATGCAAACCAGATTTAATTCAATGTAAAAAACATTGGACAATTTACCAACCTTTATAGCTCCAAAAACTCTGTTAACGGTGGTGGTCTTGATAAGAACTACATCCAACAAAGCTCTGAATGCTTGTGGTCATGACAATAGTCCTTCAAGTTTATAGGTAAAAATTGAGAGACTAAGGAGGATATCTGCAATATAGTTGTGCACGTATTTTTTGAATGTTGCGTATATTTTCCTTCATAAGTGGCGGGCATTTCTACATGCCTAGTAGACATTTCCTTAATGTTGAGTACATTTGAGATTCAATGTATCCTTCCAAACATTAGTATCACAAGCAATGTAATATTTATAGCCTTTGTACATTGGATTACAATATATATACTCAATTAGAAACAATAAAGTTTCCAAGATTGCACTCTACTATCTCTCAGCAGAAAGTCTTAACAAGATGTAAGTTCATATTTTGTTCATATGATAATGCAAAAGGGTTCTAAACCCCGGGATTATTACTTTGATTCTAAGTACAAAAATGCTCCAATATCACAAATCCTTCCTAAAAAAATAGAAAACTTCAAGCATAGTGTGCTAGAAAAAACAATCTATAGACATTGTACACATGATCATTGATAGCTTTAACATGTAAGGTAGATATCATTAGTACAAGTAGTGGAGTGAATGATAGACTATTTTATGGACATGGGGAGTAGGCTAAGTTAACCCCTCTTGTCCTTCCTTCCTTCGTCACACGCTCCTTCCTTCCTTTCCTTACACCCTATATAAGAATTTACTCATGAAATGATTATGTCAAATGTGTTTTGTAAATAGTGTTGTCTTTCTTAAAATCAATTGTTACAATGAAACTCACCTACATAAATTATTAGTGATTTGAAAGGACACATTGTCCTATCTCATCACAACACAATGACTTATGTAAAATAATATTCACATGTCCATCAATATATATGTAAAGGAAGAAATAGCTTGCACAAGCGTCGGTTGTTATTATTAAGATATGTCATTGAGTTGAAATATGCATGGTATAATTGTTGCAAATTAATACATCAAATTTTACACAATCAATCCACATCCGTTTGTAATCATAAGTCCACTTCCCTAGAAGCTCCTAACATAATCCTAGACCCTTGACTTGTACATGATACGATGTTCTTGATGTGTTAGTTGTTATGGAAGGGTTCTATGACCACGACAATCCTCTTCTAGTTCAGAATGTTGTAAAGATCCGTGTGCATGTTCCTTAATGACTCATACACCTTGAAAGAAACAACTATTCAGACTTGTTGTGAACAATTGCAATTCTAGAAGGGGAGGTTTTTTTAATGGCCTTATGAGCCATCATGATAAAATAAGATCCATTTGTTAAGTACAGTTATATAAAGCTAAAAATATATATACTAGTTAATGGGCTACTCAAGGCTATTCACTTATGCCCTTTTTATTATTATTTTGAAATTTGGGTTTTACCTTCTTATCCTCTCCAATGTTGGGGATAATTAACTCCATTGGTCTTTGGTGTTTGTTGGGTTTTAGGACCATTGCATCATAACAAAGCACTTTGAGGGAAATTGCAACAAAAAACATACTTATTATCTTCTTAGCATAAGTAGGTACAATGACAAAAACAAATAGATCCCAATATGTGCTTCTATGAATTATTGCTAAATTAACCAACATGCATGATATAACGTATTCAATATTTTCGGGGTGGCAGGTGCGGGTGGGATCTTGTTGGATCTCGGAGGACAAGTGGAACAAAGGTTTGCTTGGGGTCTGGGCTATAGAACCAACAATGAAGCAGAGTGGTTAGCCCTTCTTCAGGGTCTTCAACTCATTCGAGACAAAAAGCTCCGGAAGGTTTTAATATTTGGCGACTCCAGGCATGTAATCTATAAGATGATCAATGGATATCCCACTGGAGCGATAAAATGTCGCCGGTTGTATAAAAAAGCTAAGCTTCTCATGTCCCAATATTTCGAGGTTTTTCACATTCTTCGACTTAACAACAAAGAAGCGGATAACATGGCTAATGTTGGCTCCAGTCTTCCCCTTGGCCACTTTAGCCTTGATGGAAATCCTCCATACATCAAGTTCATTCCATGATGAGACGTCACAAATCTCATTCCTGCATTCTCTTCATGCTATGTGTTAATATGAAGACTTTTCCCCTTAATAAAATGTATGGTTGCCTCCTAGGTTTTCTTCTCTCTCCCCTCCTTTCCTTCTTCCCCCTCAACCCTCTCCTTCCCTTCTCCCGACCCCCCTCCTCTTCTCCTTTCGCTTCCCCCCTCTCCCACCGCCTTCCATCCCTCATTAGCCTCCCCCCAGCTAGCCCTCACCTTCCCTTTCCTTTTGGCGATTCCTTGCTTTTAATTTCATGTCCTGTATGCCCTCCTCCTATTGCCGCGTGGACTATCCTTCCCTCCTCGGCTGCTGCTGAATTAAAGACTGGCAGGATTTCAATTTATTGCCTCTCCTCGCACGATCGTTGCCTCTTCATTCCCTCCTCTATGTCGCTTCTCTGCAAAGACTCGTTCCATCACTCTGCTCCGGAATTTGAATATGGTTCTCCAGACTCTGTAAGCTTTCTTCTGAATGTAGTAGCTAGAATTGGGGGAGGGAGACTGCTGGGAATTCCGTGGCATGATCTCCCTCTCATCCGTGCCTTTGTAAAGGATCGCCTTGCTCTGTCTGCCTTTTCCATCTGTCATTGTAGTTATCCTTCAGCGTCCTGGGGTTCTGTTGGCACAACTCTTTCTTGTGAAGATAGTCTGGTTCGGGTTTAGGGATGTATATGCACTGGCTGGAAAAGAGGAGCAGTGGGAACGTTGTCATGCACAGGCAGACTTGGGATTTCTTCTTTGCAACAGGAAATTGTAGTTCTCAGGTGTGTTATAAGTGAACTGTGGGTGGACTGTTTTGTTTTTCCGTTGAATAGCCAGTTCTCCTGTATCGTAATTGCGGCCGATTCTGGAGGTATGGCTCACGCTGGTGACAATGCTGGGTTGATGGACATTAAAAAGAATTTACGCAGGCTGTATGAGATGACAGCGATTGGGGTTATGGATAATAAATAAATGGCCAAGGAAATCAAAAGCATGAATGAAACTGTGAGATACACATCGCTCTAGGTTAGCAACCATGATGCCCGTATTGACGATAACGAGAGCAACCTGCGCGAGCTGCTGGGAAAGGTGGACAGAATTCAGGAAGACCTCGAGAAGCTCATCTCCATGAACCAGGGCAGCAGGGTTAACGGAGTAAATGAAGAAGCTGATCATCCCATGGAAGAAGAATCGGTTGTGCAGCCTAGGGCTATCAGAGGCAACCCTTAACTTATGTCTTTTGGCTTTTCTGTTTTAATTTTGTATGGGTAATGTTTCTTTGTATATTTCTATGTAGCCAGTTCGTGAGGGTTTATACAACTCGAGTCAATAGCAATTTTGGAACAATCATATGCACTGTCTCATGGGAAATTATCAGGACAAGCCAAATGTGCAGCAATTTTGATCTGCCGGCTCTATATATTTTGCTTTCTATGTAATGAATGGCTGTGCACAGCCTGTTAATATATTCTCCCTTTCTGTTTCTGTTAAAAAAAAAAAGTATTCAATATTTTCATTAAGCATCCCAATGAATGCATTGTTTCTTGGAATTTCCACCTGAAACACAAAAGATCTATGCCCAATCCAAGTATAAAGCTACCATAAAGGACCGAGGACAAAATATTTGGTTTGCATTGCCCCATTAGTTTAACTATGTCCTTCTTACCTTAACATATGTGTATATTATTTGAGAATGAGATCTTCAATCACAATTGGTCCATTAATTTGATGATCTGCTTCTTTCCAAGGAAAACCTCATGGAACCCCCCCATATTCCTTATAATATCTAGATAGAGGATGGCTCAACAACCCACCACAATAGGGAGTAGTGACCTCGAGGGAGCCAATGGAAGTTGGGCCTATGACCTAAGGCCTACCTTTTAGCATTATTCCTTTAGCAGATGGTTCAATCAATTGAACTAACCCTTGTTTGTTGTTTTTATTTCTTTTCTTTTCAGTGGGGTGTTTATAACCTTGGAGAAACAAACTCAATGTATAGAGAATCCAGGTAGTTTTATTTGCATCAATTACTAAGATAGTGGATATACCTAAGAGTTGTGTACATGACTCATGCTTTTAGCCACACCCTTTTCAAACCTCTTTGAGATGTCTATGATTTACATGCACCTATAGTTCTTCCCTAGAGAAAGTCAAAGCTAATCATAGCCCCTGTTTAATGGCCTTCGAACCCTAAAAGAGGATAATATGTTGACTATGTTGTAAGCATAATGGGTGGGTGTTAAGCATTGAGATAGTATATTTGCATAAGAGTTGTTTACATAACTCATGCCAGTAGCCTCATCATTGTCCAACCTTACCAAGACATCTACAAATTCCATGTAAACATAATTTTCTCTCAAAGCATGTAAATGTAGCACATGTAATGGCCTTTTTTAACCCTAACACTTACATAAATCCATAGAGTAATAAAAATGGCATTTACCAAAAAAGTTGAATGAATTTAACCTCATTTTAAAAAGGAAGTTTTATTAAATTAATCTCTTAAACTAATGTGTGTTTATTGGGTCAAATGACCACCTGTGGGTAATTCACTAGATTGAGTAAATAATACAGATGCATACTCATTCATTTAGTTTTGAATATATGGTTTAAACTTACCACGAAGTTTTTTAATCATTTTTTTAGATTATTTTAGTCAAACACTTTGAATTGTAAATATCTTCCGTTAGCATTGTACAATTTCCTTTTATTTTTTTAATCATTTTTATTGCGAATTGGATAAAAAATTTGATGGGAGATGAAGATGTATTTAAATTGGACAATTTGATTAGAGATGAAGATATATTTAAAGTATTGAATATATTTTTATTATAAAAATAAAATATTATTATTTAAAAAAAATTCTTCTTTATCTTACTCAGAAAATATTTAAACTGCTTTCTTGAATATTTATAATACTTTAATACGTTGTCAACTTATACTACTTCCTTAAATATTTTATATGGATGCATTATAGTTATACTACTTCCTTAAATATTTGATGTGGATGGTTTGCCAATTTGTTGAATTGTCATCATCGTCATTAACATAATACATTCAGAAATACAATGTTTTGAGGTCGTTACATTTTACGTGTAATCTTGCTTGAACTCGACTCTTTCTCAATTTCGGGCATTACGTTTATTTCTGCTTGACCGTTACTTTTTTCTCTATTTTTTTTAATTGATCGACAATGGAGGGAGGAAGCGGAATAATTTAAGACGTACACCATGAATTGTTGAATGACGAGCTACAATGATATACATAAATTGGTTCAAACACCAAGTTGATGGATGAAAGATAAAAATTTGGAAGAAAGAAACAATGAAAATGGCCTACCTTTATAAAAGGGCTGAGTTCCATTTCCCAAATGGTTTGATGAGAACATTCCAACTAAATAATTTCTTGAGTCATTAAAATCTTTTAATTGATACCAAGGGTGAGATATTTTTTCCTGATTTGAATTGGATTTTGTTATTTTTATATTGAGAATTAAAGATATCCTAAGCCCGGAAATGAACCTGGAGATGTTTGGCCCTTCACCAAAAGTACGGTTGCATCATTCCATCAAACCTTATCAACAATGAGATAAAAATCTCAAAGGCCTCTTGAAACCATTATTATAACGTAAAAGATTCTAGATCTGCCCAAAGTGTGATCATCTAGAGCAATGACAAATGCTAAGCCATCCCCAATTGAAACATGATAAGGACCAAGACCCACATTGGTTACAAAAAATGAAAAACATGTTTTGAAGGAAGCATAAAATTTTGTATAGGGGTTCAGAAATCTAACTGGTTTGTTGTACAATGCCCTATCTGCACTTAAGGTTAGTACTCCCAACTCTCTGCTAAGGCTCACCATGCCATTATTAAGATGAGTATCTCCCAAAAGCATCAGATTTGTGAGAGAAGGGTTGAGAACCCAATGTCTGTAATCTGTGCACAAGATTTATGTATTAAATGTATCAAAAGCAATACAACCCATCTCAAAATTTGTCCAAGCAAGAGCATTAGAAGAAGATACATTTCAAACTACGATGCAGCCTCCGAAAGAAATTTAGAGCTTAAAACTTGTGAATTGTAGAAAAGCATAGGATTACAAGAATTTACCACATAGAAATGGTCGTCCAGGATAGTTTATTCTTTGATTTAGTTGTACCTTACCAACAATTAGATGATATATCCTATTGGAGGGTTTAAAGGTGTTGAATTTGACCTTGCACGAGTCAAACTAGTATTGGATTTTGGGCTTATTTGAATTATGAATGTTTGTCACCGAAGGCCAGAAAAGGGATAAATTAATTAGACAAAAATTTAGAAAACCTAGGGATTGCATAAAACAAAGAAGATGGCTCACTGATAAGGGATGTATGCACTGTAATGACAATAAATATCATATTGTCCTCATAAAATAAGGAATGAGCAACAACAACGTACCTTGGAAATCATAGAAAAATGCCATGGGGATTTTCAAGGATAAGATATAAGAAAGTTTGGCAAAGAGATGGGAATAATGGTAATACACAGCTCCATAAGGGAAGTTGAAATCCCCTGGAAAAAAATACCCAATAGACAAAAGTCACAAATAAGAACAACATGTAACAAAAAGATGAAGTTGGGTAAAGAGATTAGAAATAGCCAACTGTCGAACAGAGCATGACATTCACCAAAGAATTTGCTACCAAATTTACATTTTCCGTCAGACCTTAGAAATATCCAACAATAGAAAAGAGGATGACGTTCCCAAATAATTTGCTACCAAATTTGCATTTTCTGGCAGGACTTGGGAATACAGCAGCTGCAACTAGTGCAGGTTAGGATATGTGCATTGAATAACTAAAAGTTAGAAAGCATAAAGAAAAGAGGATTTACTGCTTCCATTACTGATTGCAGCATAGTGTAATTATGATTATCACTGTGGTCATGGGATTTATGATATATTCTCTAAAGACAACTTATTGAATGACTAATCAAACTTTGAATGGTTGGTATGGAAGTTGTGCTAGTTGGAGCATTGTTTTATGGCATCAAATATACTTTGCCCATATACATCTATACTTTTCTTGCTGCTTTGGCATCTTTGGAATCTAAAGATTGGAAGGTAGATATCAATTTATCCTATTGCATAATGAAGTGGAATTATTGCAAACAAAACCAAATTAATAGGTAGAATGATAAACATTATCCAAAAAAATAAAATACAACACAATTTTCTAATAATTATAGTAGCGAAAATTGCAAATCACATCGTTGAAACTTCGACCTTCAAGAAAGTTTGCAACACCCATGAATTTAATATTGATTGGTTGATTTTATTTTCTGATGCATAACTAGCTACCAAAATAAAAATGCCATTGACAATTTCTGGAAAATATAACAGCTAAAAGTGTAAACCAAAAACATTGAAACTATGATCTTACTTTGATATTCAAGGGAGTTAGCAGGCACCGATGAAATAAACCATGTACCTTGAATACTAAAAACATTTCTCCTCTTCTCTACCCTTTGACATTCATCATTCCCTTTTATTGGTCGATACATAATTAGCTACAAAAAAGATAAATAGTCATTTACCTTATAACTTATATACTCCTTTCTCACATTGTAAATTAATACAGGGTACAAAAAAACTTGAAATACAACAAAGTTCTCTAGAAATTTCCAAATTCATGGGTGTTAGAAAGTTTCCAACATCCATGAATTAAACAGTACCATAATTAATAAAACTAATTTCCTCTTCTCTACGCTATGATATTGATACGACTCTTTCCTTAGCCGATGCATAATTAGCTACCAAAACAAAAAAGGTAATCTAAGTTCTACTTCTCAACAATTTGTTCGGGTACACAGGGTACTCCCAAAAGACCGAACACCTTGAGCAACTGCTTCACACAAATAGATCACAGATCAACACACCGATGTTTGTCACGTAGTTAAAACCGAGAGGGAAACAGTCCACGGCCCCAGCCAAATAGCTATTTGGAGAAATTTTTTATGCAAAATAAAGAAAGTTACACGAGCTTCTCATAATCGATCAACTAGCCAAGCACCCTCCATGCTCTTTAAATAGAGATCATGGACCAATAAGGTGTTAAGCCACGTATCAATGGTAGGTATGATCTAAGAGAAGTTGAACCGTCGGATCACTCTATGTATAGAACATATCATGACCGTTGGATTAGAATATTTACAAATGCATACTAATGCATTCTAAAGAAACACACTTTTACCTAACGGATATATTACACAAGTTGATTTTAACTAACTCGTAAGTGTCTAAATATCCTAACATCCCCCCTTAAGAACAACTTGGGATAGGATTGAAGGATTTACAAAAGTGACACTATTAGGAGAAGGAAGGAGGCATTAGAGCCTATCCCCCCTTAAGGACACATTCTTGAACTCCTAACATAGACCGAAGGTTAGAAAACTTCGCTTCTATAAGAGACTTGGTGAAGATGTCTGCAACTTGATCATCTGTAGGGCAATAGAGCACTTCAATAACATGATCATGAACAATATTTCTGATGAAGTGGATCTGTAGCTCAATGTGTTTGCTGCGCTGATGTAGAACTGGATCTTTGGCAAGCTTGATGGAACTTTGATTGTTGCACCAAAGTGGAGTAGGCTGCTGCTACTCGAATCCAAACTCTAAAAGGATCTGTCAAAGCCATAAAGCTTCCTGACTGGCATTAACTGCGGTTCGATATTCTGATTCTGCTGAAGAAAGAGCAAGAACTTGTTGTTTATTACAAGCCCAAGTGACAAGTCCAAATCCCAGATTGAAAACATAACATGCAGTAGAATTTCGATCATCAGGATCATTGACCCAATCTGAATCAGTGAAACCAACCAACAAAGGTTTCCCCCATGTACTGTAATGAATCCCAAACTGAATTGTACCTCGAATATATTGAAGTATTCTTTTTGTTGCTTTCTAGTGACTTTCATGAGGAGTTTGCATATAACGGGAAACACGACCAATGGCAAAGGAAAGGCCAGGATGGGAATGAGTCAAGTATAAAAGACTACCAACAAGTTGACAATACAAGGTGGCATCTACTTCAGGGGAAGTACAAGTGGCAGAAAGTTTGACTCCAGACTGGAAGGGAGAAGGGGCTAGTTTACAATCTTCCATGTGGAAGCGACGAAGAAGGTCACAAGAAAACTTAGATTGGGAAAGAAAGATTCCTTCTTTGGTTTGCAAGACTTAGAGACCAAGAAAATAATGCAAATGTCCTAAGTCTGACATTTCAAAATTTTGCTTAAGACTGGATTTCACATGGGTTATAAGTTTAGGGTCACTACCAGTAAGGATAAGATCATCAACATAAAGAAGAAGTATGATGAGATGGTTTCCTACTTTCTTGGTATAGACATTGGGGTCAGAATGGCATCTAGAAAAACCGGTGTCAAGGAGAAATCTATCCATTTTGGCATACCAAGCTCTAGGAGCTTGCTTAAGGCCATATAAGGATTTCTTAAGGAGACAGACAAGGCTAGAGTTATCCTGAACATATCTAGGAGGTTGTTCCATGTAAATTTCCTCCTATAAATCACCATGTAAAAAGGCAGACTTGACATCCATTTGATGGACTTCCCAGTTATGTAAGGCTGCAAGGAAAAGAATAAGGCGGATGGAATTCATTTTTGCGACAGGAGCAAAGGTTTCATTGTAGTCAATCCCTTCAAGTTGGGAAAAACCTTTGACAAATAGCCTTTCCTTAAGTCTTTCAACACTTCCATTTGATGCATACTTAGTCCTATAGACCCATTTACATCTGACAAGTTTTCTTCCTTTTGGAAGAGGAACAAGATCCCAAGTATTGTTCGCCATTACTGAACGATATTCTTCATCCATAGTTGCATCCCAATCTAGATTTCCTAAAGCTTTTGCAAAATTTTTTGGATCATGATTCTCTGAAACTTGAGCTAAAAGAGAAGAGGCTTGCTGAAACTGAGAATGTGTTCGACGTTGATCTCTAGGATCACCGAAAAGATCACCAGTTGCTTCACATGTTAAACAGACCCATCGAGGAAGTATTGGTGCTGGTACAATTGGAGGAACATGAGCAGGCAGAGGTGAATTTTCATCCTCACTATCATCATCAGAAACTGGAGTTGGAAACCTGTCAAGGAAGTTGGAAGAAGAAGAAGAAGAAGGCACAATCGCCAAATTAGGCTCGCAGGCCAAGGGATTTTCATCAAATTTGGCATCTCTTCTAATGATTATATCATGTGAATGGGGCTGAAGAAGTCTATAACCTTTTACATCTTCAAAATATCCAACAAATATGCACTTTTCACTTTTAGGCTGCAATACTTTCCGTTTTTCATCCGTAATGTGAGCCCATGCTTCACAACCAAACACACGAAAGTGACTTACATCTGGTTTAATTTTAGTCCATGCTTATTTTGGTGTTATACCTTGTAAAAATTTAGTGGGTGTGTGATTAACTATGTAATTTGCACAATTTATGGCCTCAGCCCAATATTGAAGACTTAGTCCCTTAGATTGGATCATACAATTAGCCATTTCTTTTAAAGTGCGGTTCTTCCGTTTAGCTACACCATTTTGTTGTGGTGTATATGGAACAGTGTGTTGTTGTTGGATTCCTTGTTCAGTGCAGAAAATAGTGAATTTGTTGTTAAGATATTCTCCTCCATTGTTAGATCTTAACTTAATAATTTGATGACTAGATTGTTTTTCAACAAGGTCCTTGTAGGCGAAGAACATGTTAAATACTTCGCTCTTAAGTTTTGGGAAGTAAACCCGAGTGCATCTGGAAAGTTAAGAAATATTTGAAACCAGAAAAGGATGCAAATGGAAGAGGGCCACACAAGTCACTATGCACAAGCTCCAAGGGAACCGAGGCGTGCTAAGAGGCACGTTTGTCAAAACTGTCCCGATGATGTGTTTTGAGTACATAACCAGAACAAACACCATGCTTGCAAGATACCATCGGAAGACCAGTCACCATATTGTCTTTACATAGTTGTTGCAATGAGCGATAATTTAAGTGACCAAATCGCTCATGCCAAAGTTTGCTCAAGTTATCACTATGAGCAACAAAATCTGAAGGAAAAGGTAATGACCCAAAGTTGTAAAATTTTTACAACCTAGTAATATCATCAACAGTTCCAGTAGCAAGGACATTTAGAGGATTTTTAAAATCCTTGATTACAACTTGGTGAGGTGTAAGCGTCACAATTTTACCTTCACCCGAATGAGTAATTTGATAGACTGATAACAAATTGCAGGAAATTTTTGCAACACATAGTACATCACTGAAATGACCATTTTCTACTGGAACTGTTCCAGATCCTACAACACTTAGAGATCTATCATCACCAACAAATATTTGCTTGGTTATACATTCATGCATAGTAGAAAAGATGGCTTGATCCTTAGCCATATGATAAGATGCTTCAGAATCAATGAGCCATTCAATTGAAGTAGAAGAAGATGATGCAGTAGAAGAGTAACAAGAAGCACAAAGTGCATGTCCATGAGAGGTAGATTTTGAAGATGAATCTAGGCTGATGTGGTGCTTCTTCATTGCTGCTTCCAAGGCTGCCATCTTCTTGAAACACTTAGATTCATCATAATTATCTTTCCCACAAAAATTGTAATGACGATCAATCTTCTTTCCTTTTGGCTTGGATCCTTTGTCATTTTTTAAAGAAGGAGCTGACTAAGAGGGTTTGGGACCCTTATTGTTTGGCTTATTATTGTGAACATTGTGTTTCTTGGGAGGCTTGGACTTTTCTTTCTGTTGGGACAATAAGGCTTTCCCAGATGTATCTGCATTGTTAATTATTCCAAGATGAATGAGCTTATCTTGCTCTCTAATTAAGGAATCACACAAGGATTCAAGACTAGGCTCTTGATAGCTAGCTCCAGTCAAGGATTCTTTCATGGAGTAGAATGTAGATACAAAAACAGAATATGCAGGTCCAAGTTTGGAAAGAATATGATAAATACATTATTTGTTTTCTTTCTTAATCTTGCATTCTGCACATAAGAGTCTAAGAGTTTTATACTTAGATAAATAGTCTTGAATGCATGAAAAATCATTTGGATTCAAGGAAATCAACTCATTCTCAAGTTGATGACCCTAAATTTCATTATGTTTACCAAACACAGATTCCAACTTTTCCCAAGCTTGATCAGGTTCATCAATTCCAAATATGTGGAATCGCAAATTAATAGATATTGACATCCCAATCAATCCATGAGCTTCATCACATCTATTTGCCCATTTAATTTTCTTATCATCATCAGTGGGTTCTGTTTCTTTCCCTGAGATTATCCTGAAAAGTCCCCTACTTCGCAGAACATCCTCCATACGAAATTTTCCATGAGAAATAGTTAGAACTTGTAAATATAATATCACAAGGGGCGGCCATACTATAAAATAATGATTGAAAGAGCAGAAACTAACTGTCTGGATGCAAAGATCTTGAAAAAATATGCGCTTTAAAAAAAATGGCACTAAGAACTGATTCTGGATGATGAAGTTATTCTTGATCAAAGAAAATGTTGAAGATGTCCCCAATAGTGACGTGGTAGATATTAAATTGACCAACTAAAAAAAAGAACACCCCTCTTCCCAATATCAACCTTTGAGAATCACTTTACAATAAAGTTTCTTTTAAGTGAATCACTTTTGTAGAATAAGCGATGTTCACTTTTACAATAATGTTACTTAAGATAGTGTGACAATAAATTAAAAGACTTAAGTGACTTACTTTTACTTTTGACAATCACTTTACAATAAAGTAGCTTTTAAGTGAATCACTTTTGTAGAATAAGTGATGTTCACTTCTACAATAATGTTACTTAAAATAGTGTGGCAATAAATTAAAAGACTTAAGTGACTTACTTTTATTTTATTTTATTTGATTTAAGTGAGATGCACTTTTACAATAAAGTAACTTGAAAATAGAAATTGCATGCACTAAAAAGCAGCTTAATAAGACTTGAACTCAAGACCTATTAAGGAATAAAACAACTTTGGACTAAGTGAGCTAAGTTTAAAAGATACGTAAAAGAATGGAAATATGAAGGGTTTTTTTTTTTTAAACTCTTCTCTCTCGTTCTCCGTGCTTGCAATCACAAAAAAATGAAAACCAAAAACAAAAAAACTTTTTCCACACAATGGAGTTAGATCTTAGTTAGCTTACCTAGAAAGTCTACGTTTTTAAGTTTTTTCGCTATTTCTGATTTGCCGTGATTGCACAAGGTGCACGGCAAAGAACATACGTAGCTGAGAAGACAAGAAAAAAAAATTCCCTTACTGTTTCTGATTCGCTGCGATCGCGCAAGGTGCACGACAAAGAGCATATGCAGCCAGGGAAGGCAACAGTCCGAGATTAAAACAGTAAAGATCTAATAATAAAACTGATAAATTATGAGAGATTTAAAAAAAATAAAACAAATCCGTCACTGTAACATTATACCTTCAGATTTGCCGAAATGGGTGTTTCTGGAACAAATGGAAACAATTTTCGATGAAACAAAAACTATTTCCCAATGGAAACGACACTCTAGACGCAATGGAAAGCTCCCACAGGCCACAAATGCACAGAAAATCTAGAAGCAGAAACCCTTTCAAATTTTCGGCAACACCGGTTCTAGATCTTGATAAAAAACGAAAGCGGCTCTTCATAAACGCTCTGATACCATGTTCGGGTGCACAGGGTACTCCCAAAAGACTGAACACCTTGAGCAACCACTTCACAGAAATAAATCACAGATCAACACACCTATGTTTGTCACGTGGTTAAAAACCTCGAGAGGGAAATAGTCCACGGCCCCAGCCAAATGGGTACTTGGAGAAATTTATTATGCAAAAGAAAGAAAGTTACATGAGCTTCTCATAATCGATCAACTAGCCAATGACCCTCCATGCTCTTTAAATATAGATCATGGACCAATCGGGTGTTAAGCCACAGATCAATGGTAGGTATGATCTAAGAGAAGTTGAACCATCAGATCACTTTATGTCTAGAACATATCGTGACCATCGGATTAGAATATTTACAAATGCATACTAATGCATTCTAAAGAAACACACTTTTACATAATGGATATATTACACAAGTTGATATTAACTAACTCCTAAGTGTCTAAATATCCTAACACAAATTTCTTAACATTTTTCAACCAATTGGTATACTCCTTGCTCTTGTTTATCATGTACTCGCACAGGTAATTTGATAAATTGGGCATAATGCCTCACATAGGTAATTTGATAAATTGGGGGTGATGCCTTGCACTTCTAGGTATTTATGAAATCCCTTCACTAAATTCTCATCCAAGTCTCTACAATCCATAAAAACAAAAGATCCCATCAATACCCGACTTTAATTTATTTGAGCCAACATACTTACTGTTGAGTTAATAACATTGTCAAAGAAGTTATGTTAATGGTGTTATTAAGTGTTTAAATACATCAAGACTAATACACTCTAAGCCATTTATGAGACTCTTTCATGTCTCTACAGTTCTTTGGGGTTTTGAGATGCGTAACTTCACCTATGTGAATTTAGCATTAAGAGTTATAAGGCAATCCTGTAACGAAGAGTAAATTTAAAACCTATGACAATTTCATCTCCTTATATTTGTAACATGAGGGAAATGAACTATCAAGTGTGGGAGCAAAAACCAAAATGAGGACACTTCCAAACAAACCATAAACCTTTCCATGAACAAAGCTTCAAATAAGCATACCAAAATGAGGATGCTTTCAAAAAAACCACAAACTCTTCCATGAACAAAGGTTCAAATAGACATACCTATAAACACTTGAACCTCAATCTATGAGAAAAATAAAAGGGATCCTACAGTATATTAAGCACAGGTTAGTCTCAACCCTGGAAAAATGGTGTCGCCTAGAATTGAAGGCGATGCAGTGTAGAAAACATTTGCAACAAGAACTCTCTCTCATTTTTACCTTATTAGGATGCATGCTAGGAGAATGCGAACAGAATGAACTGACAACAGTGAACAACTAGTGGGTAAGCACAAAAACCAGTGGTTAATAGACACCATGGAGAATGACATGTGGCAAAATCGGATTAGCCAAAGGGAAGATGAAAAAGGTACAAATTTTTCAAAACTGACATGGGAGAAAAAACATCTATCGACATAACTATGGATGAATTAGACTTTTCAACATGAAAGTTTATAATTTCTCAAACTCACGGGAGATTCAAAGGCCATTGTTGACTAGTTGACCCATACAACAAATATTCAAGTGACAGCTCTTGATTGTTGGAAGCAAAGGAGCAGACAGCTAGAGGTATATTTCTCATGCATGAATGTGCAACATATCTATAGGGAATATAACCAGACAACTGATTTACTTTCAAAAGAATATTTGTCCTTAGAAGAAGGGAAAATTATTATTATTATTATTATTATTATTATTATTTTCAATGTGGTTCACGTGCTGACTTGACTGACGAGCTACATCCACGGAATAATTTCTGGCGGACCCACCCGAAGGGGCTTCACACCCGCGGCCGCTGCGTGCCTAACCCCAAGAGAGTTGATGAGAATGGATCTCGCGACCTCACATGCTGGGAGGCCTAACTACGAGTACTCGACCGATTGAGCTAACTCTTGGGGCTAGAAGGGAAAATTATTTATAATGATCTTATTTATAATTATTTTATTTCTGTATTTTGATGGGAGGTTGGTAGTTTCCAGATCTGAAAAATGTTAGTGTGTTCTTATTTAATGTAAACCTTTCCTTTCTATAATTATTTTGGAGATGGTCTTCTCCTTTTGGTTTTTGGTTTTAATATACAAGTTTTTGGCAGTGTTGTTAAACATTTAACATGTTTTTGGAGGCCTGTATGTGACAGTCTTTTTGAAAATTTGAAATAGAGGATTGTATTGTATCTTTGATATATATATATTAAATGTAATATTTGAAAATGTAAATTATTTTTAAAATATTTAAAATTTAACAATATTTCTTGACTAGTTAATGTTAATGTTTCGATAATATATTTTATGGTTTGAGGGGAAATTGTTTTTTTTGGTAAACAAGGATATATTATATTACTTAAAAAAGAGTACATGTTAAAAAATACAATTCAAAGCTAGAGCCAAAAAATTAGGCATATGACACCGGTTTGTCGTTATTCCCCATCAGATCAAACAGAACCAAAACCATCCCACTACTGTTAGGATAACTATTGACATAACATAGATATGAAATTACCATAGAATTCCAACTGACTATACCATCGACGACCCTAACAGATAGATTAGAACGGAGTAAGCTATCTACCTGACCATTTGCACTGGGGCCCATCTGACTCCGTTGCTTGATAGATTACTCTGTTATCTTTCAGTGTCAATGAGGCCAAGAACAACAGATTCTGCTTTTTTTCTTGCATTTTCATTGCAGATCAATTCTACAACAAACTATTATTACACTCTGATATAATGCAATAATGAAGAATACTAATTTACCAAATCAAATTGAATCTACAGACTGAACCGATCTAAACCTAATATGAAATTGTGTTCTAAAAACTTGTAATTTGAAATTCAACTGTTATAGATTTGATAATGCTAATGTTTTAGATCTTTCCAGTTATTTTTCTGGAGTTGACTAAAATTATACAGTTCGAAACATACATTTGCAATTTTCATAAAAATTCCAATCAAAACTTACAATTTTAAACTTGCACTTAAAAAACAAGAATTTGCATGGCCAAATTTATGGATGGATGAATTCGAGAGCACTTGGTGTGAAAGTAGGTGTTGGAATCGGTTGTTCTTGGTCTCACGAAAAGGTAACTGAGTAAGCTATCACCTGACGATGTCAGTTGGGCCCAGTGCAAATGGTCGGGTAGATAGCTCACTCCGACTAGAACTGATACTATCACAAAAAATGGCCAGAAGTCAATTTTCAAAAGCATAAAGGAGCTACGAAACCTGAAGGTTCCTCGAAATGGGCCCAAGAGCCGAATGACCAATCTACGACAGAGATGCGGTGCTTCCATCCAATACAGGATTAGATTGAGTTGGTTGCGAAGGTGCTTTTGCAAATCCACCTAACGACTCTAGGCAAGGAAGGAATCTTGTCCCTAATTTATTTGTAATGATATCTGCCTTTGATGCATCAAGCGACAATCAACATTGTCCCTAATTTATTTGCGATGATATCTACCTTTGATGCATCAAGCGACAATCAACATTGTGGTCTTTCCATGCTCAAATAAGCTCCATATCCATTATATACATTATCCCTACTTCCAATCATCACCATCACCTTAATTAACGCCCTGCATGAGGTTAAGGATTCTCTCATGACACAAAACTCTTCTAGGCGTAGATACCTGGGGCATCATGATTGATATGTCCTCCACCCTTGCCACTTCATCATCCACATTCGGGAAGAGGGGAAATTGTTAAAGAACAATATATATATAATAAAAAAATATTTTACAAATTGCTACATGGGAGGAACAAATTACCATCTGGGACATTTTCTGGAGGTTTCTTTTATTGAAGCTCCTCTTCTTTCTCATCTTTCTCTTGAAGTTTCCCTATCCTCGTGCTTCCCTCTTTCTATCGCATAGAACCTATTATCATACCTTGCAAAATCCACCTTCACTAGGAGACTAAACAAACTACCACACCCAAACTCGCCCAACTCTAGAATCCACGATTAAAAAAGTCATCATAGTTAATTTAATGTGACTTTTGTCACAGTCCTTGGAAATTTGAAGCTCTTCTTTCATCATTGTTATGTTGAGGTGAAAAAAGGTAGTTAGTATGTATAATACTCATAAATTCATTTATGTAGATGCTCTTTAGAAGTCTATGATTGTATGTGTTTGTTTGATTTTTTTTTTTTTGTAGGGATGTGATGCATCAATCCTCATCACTAGTAGTGGGAATGGAAAAACTGGTAGATGTCCTAATTAATTTATCTTTGATTGGAATGGATATAAAATTATTGTTAAGACAAATCTAGTTGTGGATGTTGTTTGTCCCAACAAAGTCTTATGTGCAAAATTTTAACATTAGTACATGATATGTTATCGTATTGATATGTTTATTATTGATTTCCTCCCTTTTGCTTCCTTCCCTAAGTTATTTTTGGTTGGGATGAATATAACATTATTGTCAAGACAAAGCTAGTCATGGAGTTGGAGGTCGTTTGTCCCAACAAGGTCTTATGTGCAAACATTTTAACATTAGTTACATGATATGTTATTATGTTGATATGCTTATCATTGATTTCCTCCATTGATTCCTTGCCTAGTCCCATTGGCCTAGTTTTTCCCAAATATTTCTCTTCCACATAAAAAAAATCCTAGATAAAATATTGCAGGATATTTTATGTCGCAAACAATGCTCGATAGTCCCAAAGCAGAATAATAAAATTCATTACAATTTTTAGAGGTTCAGGTGATTACCAGCCGCTTAGATAATATTTAAGGTAAATAACTGTAAGTTTTAAACCCGTGCAGAGAAGCAAAGCATACATATTATTTTAAACAAAACTGAGATTACACCACAACATTCACACACAAACATAGAGATTTGCCTTGGAAACCCAAAGTAGAATAATAAAATTCATTACAGTTTTTAGAGGTTCAGGTGATTACCAACCGCTTAGATAATATTTGAGGTAAATAACTGTAAGTTTTAAACCTGTGTAGAGAAGCAAAGCATACATATTATTTAAAAAAAAACTAAGATCACACCACAACATTCACACATAAACACAGAGATTTGCCTTGGAAACCCTTAATCAGGAAAACCAACAAACCCTTGGAGCCACACCTCATATTTTCTTATTCATCATTATGAATCCCTCACAATACAAAATATAGGTATATAGCAACATCCAAAACCCTAATTTTTTCATCGGGATTAGAAAATAGACTCCAATTTCTTAACTGAGATTAAATTACATATTTTTAGAAAATTCCCAAAAATAGCCAAAAACAACCATTTTTTGTGGCTCGCTACGATCGTTTTCGTGAAGGTGCCGACATGGATCATCAGGCGCGAGGTTGACAGGTGCACCTCCCCTCCACACACACATGAAAAGAATATAATATATATCCAACATAATCCCACTTGTTGTTTTCTTTGCATAACAATGCGTCATGTACTCATAAAGTCATAGGTTCAGAGCATCAATGCCCATATATTCCCTACACCAAGATAACTTCTCTGTACTGGCAGACTTTGTTAATGAGTCTGGATTATTCTTTACGGTGTCAACCTTATCCAACAACACCTTCTTGTCTTCAACCATATCCCTCACAAAGTGATATTGCACATAAATGTGCTTTGTCTTAACGTGATAAGCATGGTTCTTTGCCAGGAATATTGCACTTTGGCTATCACAATCTAACCTTACAACTTTCTGTACAAGCCCAATACTTAAACACAGTCTCTGCAACCATACCGCTTCCTTGTTGGCATGTGTGGCTGCCATGTATTCAACTTTTGCAGTTGATATTGCAACTACAACCTATCTTTTGCTCATTCAACTGATAGCTCCTCCAAATAGGTTAAACACATACCCACTTGTAGATCTTCTACGATTAATATCTCCAACCCAGTGTACATCAACAAATCCATGTACATCTATTACTATGTCTAGTCCAGGTATTCCTTGGTAGCAAATTGCATAATTTGTGGTGCCTCGTAAGTATCTGAAGACCCTCTTATAACTGTCCAATGATCTTTCCCTGGATTTGATATATATATGCTCAACACTGCCACTGCAATGTTTTCTCTAGTACATACCATTGCATACATCAAACATCCAACTGCACTGGCATATGGAGCTTGTGACATATCTTCTTCCTCTTCCCGTGTCTTGGGACACTCCTCTACAGATAAGTACTTTACACCTACAGGAATAAGAACCTTGACCGACTTACTTTCCTGCATGTTAAGTCTTTGTAGTATCGTCTGAACATATTTTCTTTGATTTAACCAGATCTTCCTGTTTGCACGATCTCTTCTTATCTCCATCCCCATAATGAATTTTGCAGCACCAAGATACTTCATGTCAAATTTGGAGGACAGTTGAGACCTCACCTCCTTTATAACATATTTGTTGTTTCCAATCAACAACATGTCATCAACATATAGTACCATGTTAATGAAGTGATCACTAATCTGTTTAGAGTATACACAGTGATCAACCTTGCTTCTCACAAAATCCAATCCAAGTACATATGTGTCAAAATTTTGGTACCACATCCTTGGAGATTGATTTAGACAGCAAAGGGACTTCTTTAGTTTACATATCGACCCTTTCTTTCCCTTTACTGTGAACCCTTCTAGTTGCTTCATGTAGATTTATTCTTCAAGATCTCCATGTAAGAACATTGTATTCACATCCATCTGTTCTACCTTAAGATCAAAAGCGAAAAAAATATCAAAAATAAATCTAATGGAAGTTAATTTTGCAATTGGGGAAAATATTTCACCAAAACCAATTCCCTCTTCATGTGAATATCCATGTGCTACCAAGCGGGATTTGTACTTCTCCACTTTATCTTCTGCATTCAACTTCTTTTTAAACAACCATTTGCTCCCAACGACTTTTCTTCCAGCTGGTAACTGGACTAGATCCCAAGCTTCATTTTTTTCCAAGGAATCAATTTCTTCAACCACGGCCTTCTTCCAAATAGCACTATCTTCTAAATCAACAACTTCCTCCACATTTATAGGATCATCATTAGTAATAGACAAAGTAAAATGAGAGCGAAAATCAAGAGGAGAATACCTTTCTAGTTGCCTTCTTTCTTGATACGATCTCCTAAAAAATGGGGTATTAGGTTCTTCTTCCTCTGATTCAACTTCTTCTGTTGAGTCAGATTCTTCACCTTATAACTCAAACTATATCTTCTCTAGTTATTTTTCCGTTGGAGTCACTTCCTGTCTAGGGACTTCTTTTACCTCTCCAGACACAACATCTCGACTGTAAACAATCTTCTTAGTTACAAGATTCCAAAGCTTATAACCTTTCATGCCGTCTTTATAGCCAACAAAGATACATTTTTTTTCCAGTTTTGTAATCAAACTTTCTCCTTTTCTCTTTTGGAACATGTACAAAAGCATCAGATCCAAAAACTTTCAGATTCTTAATAGAGGGTTTCTTACCGGTCCATACCTCTTGTGGAGTTTTGTCAACCAATGCTGATGTGGGTGATTGATTTACTAATTAACATGATGTCTCCACTCCCTCTGCCCATAATTCTTGTCCTATCCCAACATTTCTTAGCAGGCTCCATGCCTTTTCCATCAATGTTCTATTCATCATCTCATAAACTCCATTCTATTGAGGTGAGTATGGAGTAGTCTTATGCCTTACTATACCGCACTTCTTACAGAATTCCTCAAATTCATTCCCGCAGAACTCTCCACCATCATCTATCCTCAACAACTATATTTTCTTTTATATTTGGTTCTCTACAAGAGCCTTAAATTATTTAAACTTAACAAATACTTCAGATTTCTTTCGAAGGAAATAAATCCACGTGTTCCTTGAGAAATCATCTATAAATGAAACATAATACACATATTTCCTAATGATGGAATAGGCATAGGTCCAAACACATAACTATGTATTAATTCTAGAATTCCCTTTTCTCTTGTAGCACCAGATGCAAATCTTACTTGATTATGTTTTCCATATATGCAATGCTCACAAATATCAAATTTTAGAGAGAAATCAGTCATACCTTCAACCATACCTTTACCTTGTAATTCTTGAATGCCCTTTTCTCCGATATGCCCCAACATTTGATGCCAAAGAATTATCTTTCCTCTTGATGTAGTCAAGGTTATGGCATCTTTACCTCCTCCCTCATGCATAATAGAACTATTACATTCATCAATGATGGTGCTTCCCAATAGTTTGTATAGAGTTCCATACTGAACTCCCTTCATCAATACCATTGATCTTCTAACCATTTTGTAGCCACCATCTCCACACACGGTCTTTACACCTGCAACATCCATCTTTTTGACATATATCAAGTTTCTTTCTAAATTTGGAATGTGTAGCACTCCAGGTAGAGTTCTAATCCTTCCATCCTTGAGTTTAAGAATGAATCTACCATGTCCAACAATACTGGTTGGTGAATCATCTCCTAAGTACACATATCCTCCATTGTACTTTTCATATTCACAGAACCACTCTCTATGAGGGGTCATATGACATGATGCACCCGAGTCAATCAACCATATATCACGTTCTGAATGATTACCCATGGAAACTAGGTACACATGCCCTCCATCTTCTTAGGAGGTTTTCACCTCTATGGAAGGGGTTTCCTCAGATCCCTTTGCTTTCTCAACATTATTAGATCCGCAATACTTTTTAGAGTGCCCAACTTTACTGCATTTCTAGCACTTCCTTATTCCTTTTTCATGGGGATTTAAATCTACCCTTAGATTTAGATCTCCCCTAGATTCTTTATTTTTGTTTCTCTACTGGGGGCAATCTCTCACAAACAAGACATCCATGCTATGATTATCCATGGTTTTCTGCCTCATCTCTTATGATAGTAGGGATGATACCATTTGATCAAATTTTAAGGTCACTTGGGTAGCACTACCTATTGCAACAATTAGGTTGTCCCAAGAATCTAACAAAGAACACAATAATGTAATACATTTATCTTCTTCAACCATTTTAATGCAAACATAGGTTATCTGAATTACCAGCATAATGTAGACATTTAGACGCTATGTTACAATGTCATTTTCATCCATTCTGAGGTGAAACCGTTTCTTTTGCATAAACAACCTGTTCACAAGGGATTTTGATTGATACAAACTCCCTAGTTCCCCCCAAAGCTTTACAACACTATCTTCACCAAATACCTTCAACAACCTAGAGTCTAATAAGCACAATTGTATTGTTCTCCTCGTCATTCTTTCTAATTTATCCCAATCATCTTGTGACGTTCCAGTGGGTTTTGTACTTGGATCCACAACAATCCACTGTTCCCGATTTGCAAGAAGATCCTCTATTTTGATATTCCACAGCTCAAAATTTCAGTTATTAAATTTCTCGATCTCAATTCTTGAAATGCTCGCCATTCTCTTTCAATGCATAAATCAACACTGCAAAGCTCCCACTGAACCCGGGTTTATCATAGACCTAAGTCCTATCAACTGTGTCGAACCCTCAGCAATAAAGGTGTCCCCTTAATGCTAATAATCAAGCTCTTATACCACATGTAAGTTTTAAAACTGTGTAGAGAAGCAAAGCATACATATTCTTTTAATCATAACAAATATTACACCACAACATTCACATATAAACACATAGATTTACCCTGGAAACCCTTAACTGGGAAAACCAACAAACCTTTGGAGCCACACCAGCTTTTTCTCATTCATCATTATGAATCCTTCACAATACAAAATATGGGTATTCAACAACATCCAATACCCTAATATGTTAACCTAGATTAGAAAATAGACTCAAAACCTTATTTGGGATTAAATTACATATTTTTAGAAAATTCCCCAATATAGAAAAAAACAACCAATTTTTTGTTGGCTTGCTACATGCCTCGGAAACGGTCTACCAAACGTTTCTGTGAAGGTGTTGACAATGATCGTAAGGCACAGTGCTGATAGGTGCACCTACCCTCCACACACACATGCAAAGAATATAACATATACCCAACATTCTCCTACTTGTTGTTTTCTTTGTATTGCAATGAGTCATGTACTCATAAAGTCACAGGTTTAGGGCACCAATTCCCATAGATTCTCCACACCAAGAGAAATTCTCTGTACTGACATACTTTGTTAATGATTCTACAACATTATTCAAGGTGTGAACCTTCTCCAACAACACCTTCTTGTCTTCAACCATATCTCTCACAAAGTGATATTGCACATCAATATGCTTTGTCTTAGCATGATAAGTAGGGTTCTTTTCTAGGAAGATTGCACTTTGGCTATTGCAATCTAACCTTACAACTTTTTGTACAAACCCAATACTTGAACATAATCTCTGCAACCATACTACTTCTTGGCTAGCATGTGTAGCTTCCATGTATTCAACTTTTGTAGTTGAGAGTGCAACTACAGCCTGTCTGTTGCTCATTCAACTGATAGCTTCTCCAAGTAGGTTAAACACATACCCACTTGTAGATCTTCTGCAATTAAGATCTCCAACTCAATATGCATTAACAAATCCATGTACATCTATTACTCTTTCTTGTCTAGGTATTCCTTGGTAGTATATTGCATAATCAATGGTTCCTCGCAAGTATATGAATATCCTCTTTACAAATGTCCAGTGCTCTTTCCCTGGATTTGGCATATATCTGCTTAAAAATCCCACTGCATGAGCAATTTTTGTTCTAGTACAGACCATTTTATGTATCAAACTTCCAACTACATTGGCATATGGAACTCATGACAGATATTCTTCCTCTTCCTATGTCTCGGGACATTTCTCTACAAATAAGTTTACACCTAGTGGAATATGAACCTTGAATGACTTACTTTTCTACATGTTAAGTCTTTGTAGTACTGTCTTAACATATTTTCTTTGATTTAACCATATCTTCCTATTTGAACAATCTCTTCTTATCTCCATTCCCAGGAAGAAGTTTGTAGCATCGAGATCCTTCATGTCAAATTTGGAGGACAGATGAGACTTCACCTCCTTTATAACATCTGTTATGTTTCCAATCAACAACATGTCATCAACATATAGTAGTATGTTAATAAAGTGATCACCAATATATTTGGAGTATACATAGTGATCAACCTTGCTTCTCACAAACCCCAATCCAATTACATATGTGTCAAACTTTTGGTACCACATCCTTGGAGATTGCTTTAGACCGTAAAGGGGCTTCTTTATTTTACATGCAAACTCTTTCTTTCCCTTTACTGTGAACCCTTCTAGTTGCTTCATGTATATTTGTTCTTCGATATCTCCATGTAAGAACGATGTCTTCACATCCATCTCCTCTACTTCAAGATAAAAAGCAACCTCAATAGCAAGAATAAATCTAATGGAAGTTAATTTTGCAACTCGAGAAAATATTTCACCAAAATCAATTCCCTCTACCTGTGAATATCCTGTTGCTACCAAGCGGGATTTGTACTTCTCCACTTTACCTTTTGTACTCAACTTCTTTTTAATCAAACTTTTATTCCCAACAAATTTTTTTCGAGCTAGTAACTGGACTAGACCCCAAGCTTCATTTTTTTCCAGGGCATCCATTTCTTCAACCATGGCCTTCTTCCAAAGATCACTATCTTTTGAATCAACAACTTCCTTCACATTTATAGGATCATCATCAGTAATAGACAAAGAAAAATGAGAGCGAAAATCAAGAGGGGAATACCTTTCTGGTTGCCTTCTTTCTTGAGATGATCTCCTCAAAACAGGGGTATTAGGTTCTTCTTCCTTTGATTTAGCTTCTTTTGTTGAGTCATATTCTTCACCTTATAACTCAAACTCTATCTTCTCTAGTTCCTTTTCCATTGGAGTCACTTCCTGTATGGAGACTTCTTTTAGCTATCTAAACACAACATCTCGACTGTAAACAATCTTCCTAGTTACAAGATTCCAAAGCTTATAACCTTTCATGTCATCTTTATAGCCAATAAATATACATTTTTAAGCTTTGTTATCCAATTTGCTCCTTTTCTCCTTCAGAACAAGTACATAAGCATCACAAAAAAAAAAAATATGGTTAATAGAGGGTTTCTTACCAGTCCATACCTTTTGTGGAGTTTTTTCAACCAATGTTAATGTGGGTGATCGATTTACCAAGTAACATACTTTCTCCACTGCCTCTGCCCATAATTCTTGTCCTATTCCAACACTGCTTAGAATGCTCCTTTCCTTTTCCATCATCGTCCTATTCATCCTCTCGACAAATTCATTCTGTTGAGGTGTGTATGTTGTAGTCTTCTACCTTGATATACCACACTTCTTACAAAATTCTTCAAATTCATTCCCGTAGAAATATCCACCATTATTTGTTCTCAACACCTTTATTTTCTTTTTGGTCTGGATCTCTACAAGAGCCTTAAATTCTTTAAACTTAGCAAATACTTCATATTTCTTTCGAAGGAAATAAATCCATATGTTCCTTGAGAAATAATCTATAAATGAAACTTAATACACATATCTTCCTAATGATGGAACATGCACAGGTCCAAACACATCACTATGTATTGATTCTAGAATCCCCTTTACTTTTGTAGCACCAGATGCAAATCTTACTCGATTTTGTTTTCCATATATGCAATGTTCACAGAAACCAAAGTCTAGAGAGCAATCATTCATACCTTCAACCATACATTTACCTTGTAATGGTTGAAATCCATTTTCTTTGATATTCCCCAATATTTGATGCCATAGCGTTGTCTTTCCTCCTGATGCAGTCATGGTTCTTTCATTTTTACCTCCTCCCTTAGGCATAATAGAACTACTACATTCATCGATGATGGTGCTTCCCAATAGTTTGTATAAATTTCCATACAAAACTCCCATTATCAATACCATTGATCCTCGAACTATTTTGTAGCCACCATCTCCACACACAGTCTTTACACCTGTAACATCCATCTTTCTGACAAATATCAAGTTTCTTTCTAGATTTGTAATGTGTAGCACTCCATGTAGAGTTCTAATCCTTCCATCCTTGAGTTTCAACTTGTCTCTACCATGTCCAACAATACTAGTTGGTGAATCATATCCCAAGTACATATCTTCTCCATTGTACTTTTCATATTCATAGAACCACTCCCTATGAGAGGTCATATTAATTCAATCAATCATATATTGCATTCTGAATGATTACCCGTGGAAGCTTGGTACACATCCCCTCCTTCTTAGGATTTCTTCGCCTCTATGGAAGGGGTATGCTCAGAGCCCTTTGCTTTCTCAACATTCTTATATCTACAATCCTTTTTATAGTGCCCAACTTTACCGCATCTCTGGCACTTCCTTATTCCTTTTCCTGGATATTTTGATCTACCCTTAGATTTAGATCCCCCCTAGATCCTTTATTTTTGTTTCTCTAGTGGGGGAAACCTCTCATAGAAAAGGAATCCATGCTATGATTATCCATGGTTTTTTGCCTCATCTCTTCTGATAGTAGGGATGATACTATTTCATCAAATTTTATGGTCGCTTGGATAACACTACCTATTGCAACAATTAGGTTGTCCTAAGAATCTGGCAAAGAGCACAATAATGTAACACTTTTATCTTATTCAACCATTTTAATGCCAACATAGGTTATTTGACTTACCATAGTATTGCATACATTTAGATTCTCTGTTACAATGTCATTTTCATCCATTATGATGTGAAATTGTTTCTTTTGCAGAAACAATTTGTTCACAAGGGATTTTGATTTATACAAACTCCCTAGTTTCCCCCAAATCTTTACCACACTATCTTCACCAGATATGTTCAACAACATAAAGTCTCATAAGCACAATTGTATTTTACTCCTCACTCTTCTTTCTAATTTATCCCAATTATCTTGTGATGTTCCAGTGGGTTTCGCACTTGGATCCACAACAATGCACTGTTCCCGATCTACAAGAAGATCCTCCATTTTGAGCTTCCTTAGCTCAAAATTTTGGCTGTTAAATTTCTCGATCTCAATTCTTGAACTACTCTCCATTCTCTTTCAATGCATAAATCAACGCTGCGAAACTCCCACTGAACGCAAGTTTATCATAGACCCAAGACTATGAGCCGGGTCGAACCCTCAACAACAAATGCGTCCTCCTTATGCCAATAATCGAGCTATGATACCACATGTAAGTGTTAAACATGCGCAAAGAATCAAAGCATACATATTCTTTTAAGCAAAACATAAATTATACCATAACATTCACACATAAACACAAAGATTTACCTAGAAACCCTTAACTAGGAAACCAACAAACCCTTGGAGCCACACCTTCTATTTGATCATTCCTCATTTTGAATCCCTCACAATACAAAATATAGGTATTCAACATCATCCAATACCCTAATATGTTAACCCAAATTAGAAAACAGACTCAAAAACCTTAACTAGGATTAAATTACATTTTTTAGAAAATTCCACAAAATAACAAAAAACAACCAATTTTTTTTTGGCTCGCTACACTCGCCTCAGAATGTTAAATTTGTGAACCATTGATCTACAGGAAAATGAGAGCAATTGAGAAGTAGAATTATGTAGTGGAATATCAAGAATAATGTACACTAAACAAGACAAATTTGCGACAAATCTGATAAGAATTGATCAATTAATTACACCATTAATCTTCACTATCCCAGCTGTATTACAACGGTGTTACAATAAGAATAATTCGAATCATGTGGATAATATTCGAATCTACCAACTAAAACTGACTAACGGGCTAAATTAGTGTGTCTAAATCATTGTTGGAGCTCACTAGTCTAACTCTAGATGTCTAAATCAGTCTACAATTAGTTAAACCAGTTAAACTGACGAGGTAGGTGAAAAAAGGTGCCACTCCCCATGCATCCATGTAAAAATAGCTCTAGACAAACTGAGAGTGATCTAAATCATTGTAACTGGAGGTTGACTCGACATAACTGCCTACCTACCATAACCAACTAATGGAGCATGTTGGTTGCACTCAGGGTGGATCCTAGAATGTAGGGATTAACACTAGTGGCACCAAATGGCATTGGTGGCACCAATGGCACCAGTGGCACCAATGGAATGGTGGAACCAAACTCTAGCAAATGACTCCTAAGTTAGGAAAGATGATCAATTAGACTATATATGGACAATGGAGGATTATATAATCCTATCACCCCCCCTTAATCCTAACTTAGACAACTTGGGCCCTGGCAACTAGGCCAAAAGTCACCCATACAATCTAAAAGAAATAAAAGTTTCTTAATAAACTAAGGGAAATGGGGAAAACATCATGGGAACCCCCCCCTCAAAATAAGTAGTGAATCGGGATCAATATTCTTTCCAGAAAGGGTCAATATATTCCCCAAGTTAAGTCATTTCCCATATATCGTAGAATCATCCTATGCTCTAAAGCTTATTGTGTATCTTCATCGATGGGGAAATTTTGACTTCCACCACTTTATGTGTTCTTCAATACTAGGACCATAATATTTTCTTGTAAAAACATCTCTCTTGAAATAAAACTTGTAGCCAAAACTAGAGTTTCAAAGAGATAACTTACTTTTCAATGAAACTTTGTTGTAGTGTCGTTAGGGTTTTGAGGCAAAGATTTGGAATGGTCATAACTTTCTCAATATGTGAAAACTGATATCATACAATATTTAATATTAAAGTTGTTGAAGTGCTCTTTCACCTAGATTTAGTCTATCATAAATCTAGGAAACCTATCAAAATTTATATGTTCTATGATACCTAGAATAAATTCATAGTTGTAATATAAAAAAAAAACCCTAAAAGAGATGGTTTTACATCTACAATATATTTACTTCACAAACATTGATTTGAATATTTTTTTTTTTTGAAATTGGATATTTTTCAAGAGGAACTCAAATCCACAAGTTGCTTCTTCAACTATTAAATGAAAATATTTAGAAATGGACATGAATGTTGTGGCATATTTCCCCTTGAAAAATCTAAAAAAATTCTTCCACTTTCTTACTTAAGAAAGATATCTATTACCACTTGTAGTGAACTTTAATAGACAAAATATAAAAAGAAAAACCATTGCATGTGATTAAGAGTCTTATGATTTCTAAAGTATCTACCATATACAGTAGACTGTGCTTCCTTTAAAGAGACTCCCATGGTTCATTATGAGGTACATAAAGATTATCAAAATTGCACACTAAACTATATTGCAATTAAAAATCTTGATATTGATCCATATTAGAAGATGAAGGATGTTGAAGTGCACTATAATTTTGCCAAAATATGCATATGAAGTATACAAGAAATGTTGGAATGTCCATAACGTCCATAACGTTGCTAGAGTGATGAAAGGTCCATAATGTCGCTAGAGCGACGAAAGTTCCATAACGTCGCTAGATAAGATGATAGTAGGCCATGATGAAATATTTGGAACACTAAACTAGACTATGTTATGCTTTACCACTCAACAAGATGGACATAGTATTAGGAGCATAATGGTTGATGCAATTGGGCACCTATGCCATTAACCTCTAACAAAAATATATGGAATTCAAATGGAAAGAGGGAAGCCACAAATTATATGGCTCAAAAATACTATTTCAACCTCTCAAAGAACTCACAAATCTCACCCCTCCACTAAACAACAAAAATTCAAAAGTATTTAAGAATGATTTGGAATTAATATTACTCTTAACAATGGTAGATAAAGCCATCCAGAATTGCTTTCATCATCATCATCATCATCATCATCGTCGTCGTCGTCGTTGTCGTCGTCTTCATCATCATCATCTTCATCATCATCATCATCATCATTGTTGTCGCCATCATCATGATCATCATCGTTATGATCATCATCATCGTCATCATCATGATCATAATTAAATTCATATAATTTTAATTCATTAACATAAATAATAAATTCATAATAATTCATTAACACATCAAAGTATGAAAACAAAAATCTAGGGGATGAAATAACATTTCTAGGCCATAGATTTCATAACCAAAATAAGCTCATAACAAAAAATTATTGTCATTTGAGTCCATGGGATCTAGGACTCAATCCATGGGTTTGGGGCTTTACCTTCCTCCAATTCCCATAAAGAATACCATGGACATGAAAATAAACAAAAATTAATGACCCTACGAATGTAGGAGAAGAATGTAGTTGTTAATCCATGTGATTCATTGGTTGGACTTGACCTTCCTACACAACCCATGAAGAAGACCATGTCCATGACAAGCAACAAAAATTCACTGACCCTACCAATGTAGAAGAATGTCGTCATTGATCCATGTGATTATTTGATACCCATTCAATTACCAAACACATCATGGTTTGAATAATCCATGATATCTTGCATATCTAAGGCATCCAATTATGATAAGGCCCCACCTCCTAAAAGGGAGAAGCTTCAAGGATGACTTCAGGTATTTCCTAAATAACTATGAATTCACATCCTAATACATGAATTTGTCATGTCTACTTTATATTTTTCCTTTCTTTTCCTTTTTGTTCCCCTTTTTTTTCTTCCCTTTATGTTTTTCATAATTTGTCAATCAAACTAAATTGAGGTGTAGGAAAACATTGTTATAGTATTATGGATGAAAGCATGCAAATAACATGCCTAGATTGCGCACACACTATTTTTGGAATCCTGATCACCCCTTATGTGTGAACAAGTATGTTGGTTTTACTTGAGTATGTTTATCCCTTTGGATTTTGTGAAAGGGTTAAATTACTTGTTTGAGGAGAAAAAATAACACTATATTGAAATGAAACGAAGAAGCAAAATTTGTAAAGGAAATTTTGTAGCATCCAAGTGATCCTAGAATCATATTCTTTATACTCAAACATTTCCTTTGTCTTCAGCTTGCTCCTCATATTTTGTCCATCCATTCTCCGTGGATTATTTTAATCTTCATCATCATTCTCATCATCCTCGTCATCTTCATCATCGTGATCATCGACATCCTAATCAACCTCATCCTCATCCTCGGCCTCATCATCGTCAATGTTAAAATCATCATCGTCATCAATGTTATCATCATCATCATCATCATCAATGTTATAATATTCATCATCATGATCATCATGTTCATACTCATGAATAATAGCAATCATCATCATCATGTTCATCCTAGCGACAATTTGTCGTGGCAAAAATGTTCACATGTACTAGTGATAGATGAGAACCATGACATAATTGATATGGATAGATATCATAGGAACTATGTTCATCATGTATTATCTTCATTTATGTGTGCATTGACACATGTAATCCATATTTTGTAGCTATCCACTCTAGGATCTATTGTAGCTACCCACTCTTTACAAAGGTTGTTAGAGTTTCATTGGGAGTTACATAGATGTGTGGGTATTCAAATATTAAGAGTCCCACTGAGTTACACTCTGAACTTTCCAAGACAAGACCTGATAACTCTAGTGGGGTTCCTTTGATGACAAGGGTTTAGACTAGTGTATATATCAGCTAGGATAAGAGATTCCTCCGCACTTCGTAGCTGCTACTCCCATCATGCACAACTTTCCTATCAAATTTCCAAGGTCTTCCTAGCAGAACATGGCATGCATTGATATCTCTAATGTTTTGGTAATTAAAAATGATCCTCCAAGTCATTTTTTGGTTATTCTTGGTTCCTCAATTATGAAACACCTTTACAACAATAGAGAAAAGGGTTCAACCCCTTGTGGTATCTTTGTTGCATGTAGTATATCCATGGTTAATGTAGAAATGTTTCTTTATCACTTAAGTGATTAGGTGAACATTGGTATACTCGCCTATTTTCTTAGTGAGCCTGAAGGTTTATACAATCTGGTCCTTGGTGTATAATTAATAACACGGGGAAGGTTCCATTGCCTATTGTCTTCAAAGTTTGATATGACTGGTAGACAATTATTATGATTAACCTTTTAATCAATGCGTGTCCTCCTCTTACCACTTAGGTGATTGTACAATGTCTTTAATGCATAGTGACAATAAGGCTCTTCAAAACTATGGATCATCCTTTTGGGAAGAAGGCTCCTCTACCTCCCTAGTGACAATAATAGGCTATTGAGAATTGGAGGATCATGCATCTTCATCAAATTTGACATATTTGCTCACAACTACCTTCCACAAAGATGGAATGTAGATTTTGTAACATTGGAGGTTTTTAACTCTTGGTTTGTTATCTCTGAAAAAACCCATAACACTCTTAC
>LPNX011102486.1:1080366-1193877 GCA_001517045.1 Pseudotsuga menziesii
CTGATTTAACTTAATAAAATTTGTTTTGTCGTTTGGAGTTCCACTTACCGCTGTATGGAATGCAGAATTCGCAAAACTAATTGTCAAATTTTATTTTCATATTGAAGTTCTGCATTTCGCTTTCTGCATTGTAGAATATGGAAATTGGAAAACAGATAAGTATGTCCATCAATTTAACAGAAACGTGAAAGAGTTAATAATTTCTCAACATAAATTACTATTGATCAATTAAGATTGTTAACAATAAGTTAAGTATTCAAAACATTCAATATTAACTTGTATCTAAAATGTTAATTGAAAAATTAAGATTGATTATAGTATTTGCTGTAGAATCATTTGCAGAAATAGATAAAAGTTTTAACTAAATAAAGTCATTTTAAAATAGATGCACATATCATAAGTACAGAAAAACCAGAACTGTAGATCGGTGCTTATAAATATGTAAAGGAGAATAAATATTTATCAAATAAACTTGACTAAATAAACAGAAAAATATTCAAGAATAACATAGATGTATTAATAAAGGTCTACAAGAAATTACAAACCCTTGATTAAACAGAGAATATTCAATCCTTTGTGCTGATTTCTCCCTTTAGAAATTCCCCCTTAGTCCATGAGAAATCTACCCTTTAAATAATTATTACAAAAGAATGAATCCCCATGAAACTGGGATCATAAAATCCATATAGAACTAGTGACCAAGAAAATCCCGCCACCTCATCCAGATCTCTAACAATTCGTCTATGTTTAGGTAATTGGCAGATTCAAATCCAAGCTGAACATCGCACCTAAAGTTCTCCATTTCATTTTTGGCTAACTTATGCCAAAGGCAGATGAAAATGTGGATCTTTCCTTGCATAGTAAGTGGCTGCCTTATCAATTGATCCACATCTCTGATGCTGATATGATCAAGTCCTTTAATCTTTTCCTTAACTTCTTCACATCTACGTTCCACCTGCTCGATCATTAAATTTGGAGGACAAGCGTTCTCAATCAGCTCCATGGTAGGGAAGTGTAATATCTCCATGATGCTATCAACTGCATACCATCTTCTCCCACAAATTGCCTGTTCTTTCTAGATGGACTCTTCAATCATCTCATTCAAATCAAGGCAAGAATGCAGAACAATTCTCACCTTTTTCAATTGAAAATTGCTAAGGGTGGTGATACCTTCTGGCTTGTCTTTAATATACCTTTGCCAATCCAAAATATCATCATAAGATTTGGAGGCCTATTGTCTCTTGGCTATTTGTTCTTCCAAGGTGACAGACATTTTGTCAAAAGCAACTTAAGTCTCAAAAATGTTATCCAGGGTCCTAAAAATTTTAGTTATTAAGTCATGATGCTCCTGATTGACCTGGATAGCCAAATCTTCAAAATCCTACTGCGAGATCCTAAATAATGCAGAGGAAGCTACACTTGTAGTTGCATCTTCACACTGTTTTACCAGCAAGGCTATCATTTCGGTATTAGTGACATTTGTAGTTTTTTCATTCTGCAATTCATCCTGGAGAGAAGCATTCTTGAGTTGCAACTCTTTAAAATTGTCTTCAGATGCTTTCTCCAGATTTTCCACATGAGTTTTATGCTCTCTCTTGACCTCAACTAGTACTTCCTCTAGCCTCTTAATTTCTTCTTACCTTTTGTCAAACTCCTTGTTCAGTGTGAGAACTGCACCAAGGTTGGCACCTGTGAAAGCACCCAAAACTGTGGCTGAATCCACTGCACCAATATGAGGGTCACCATATTGTTGAGTCTAGATTATTTGATTGGTGACAGGTGCAGACAAATCACCATGATTCCTACTTCTCTTCTTTCCTTTCCTTATCACTGAATTGGACGACCTGCTATAAAAGTAATCTCCAAGAGGGACTACATTGTCTTCATCAAAATCATCTACTGACTGAGTAAACGAAGAATTTCTAGTCATTGTTGAAACCAATGAGGATGTCTGAGTAATGGTGGGAGGTGGCATAGGCATGGCAATGTTGGAAGTAGGGAAGGGAAAGGAGAGGCTCTGATCATTTGTGGGTTCAGAGATTGGAGAAAGGGTCCGAGTAGAGGCTCCAAATAGTGGAATACCAATGTTAATGGCTAAGAGTGATGATGAAGGTAATATAACCCGCTCAGGAATAGCAGAATATGACAAAACAAATGAGGGTAAGTGTAGAGGGATAATGAAAGATTGGGTTCTTGCAATAGTGGATGGAGGAATGGGATGTTGATTTGGGCTGATTGGTATGGAAAGAGGTGGTGAGATCAAAGAGTGATCATAACTGGGATAATGAGGATGATGGGGTCACCCCAATAGACAAAGTGGAAAGAGTGTGGATGGATGAGAGGAGGAACACTGCAGTTGATGAAACAAGAGTAGAAGTAGTTTCTGGGATCTTGGGATATGGAATGGAATCTTCCACTCCATTATCATTGAACAAATCTATAAATTTCTGTAAAGGTTGAGTCACTTCCTCGATGATAGGCACAAATGAATGCATTTCTTCTTCATAATAAGAGTCAGTAAGATGAATGGTGGATATTTGAGAAATAATAACTTGAATCCTCTGCTTTTCAAATGGCTTAATATCAACTATTACTTGTTCATCACTTACCTGGGTAGCTATAGTAGTCAGTTGAATGTCAAAAATAGGCTTGACAGTTGCTGCTGCTTGATTATTCAATACATAAGTTATCTATGCCAATTTTTGCTTTGATTACAGAGAAGTATGCATTAGAGCCTTCAGTTGCTGAGAAACTGTCACCTGTGGAAGATTTTCCATAGGATATTTTCCCTTATTCCCATTTGTATAAGTTACTACTGATAAAACTTTTGTTTGCTGGGCTTCCTTCTCTTGCTTGTCCTTCTTCACCTTTTCAAGTAGATCAAGTTCCATAGCTATGTAGCTCAGAATTCTAGCTTTAAGATCCTGCTGTTGTTATAAAATGTGGCTCTGTTCCTCTTTTCTCTTAGCCCTGTCTAGGACCTTGGAAAATGTATTCACCCCTTGGTAAATAGAGTCGTCAAGGATTTCTTCATGAACATACCCACCCTTGATATGGTTCTGCTTGTAGTGGGCATCGAGAAAACCCTTGGTGTCATGTCTCGTTTTAGGAGAAAATCCAAGCTTCAAAGAGGCTATTTGATCACTTAACACTGTAGCCCAAGTTGAAGTTGGTACAACCAGTGATCTAAGATTTAGAGAAAATTTAGGCCAGGATTTCCTCTTAGGAGCAACAAGTTTCTTGTAGACACCATCAGTGACGGTCTGGAAAGAGATCTCTTCAAGAACCGGCCTGTCATGAACTATCTTGGGAAAACAATATTGCCACCCTAAAATCTAATATATGAAAAATACTCGCCGACATACCAGTCATCCATTGTGGCAATGATATCTCTAGCTTCAGCTGAAAAGGGAGGAGCTTCCACTTTGAATATCTTGAAATAAATGGTTCCCATGAAGTGTTCACATATGTCATAGAACGAAGCCATATAGTTGTTATCCCACAATTTCGAATTGTAAATTGGCACAAGAGGGCCTGGTAAGCTCTAGTTCCATCCCAAGTGGGGATGTTGGATCCCTTGACCACCAGTGCTTCTTTTGTTTTTTATTTGTGTTTTGTGTTTCACCCCCTGATGTGATAATGGAATTATCTAGGGTTTATTACAACCCCATAATTTTTTTCTATGTTTTCTATTTCCTCTCTTGTTTCCTTTGTTGATATCCTTCCTACCTTCCACATGTATGATTCTTCCTCCTCATCTTCATATTCCTCGATAGAGTGTTGGTAGTACACTTGATTACAAGTGCGAACCCCAGAAGAGGAAGCCTTATTATGATCAACTTATTCATGGAGATCTAAGTTATCCAACAACAGATCTACCTGAGAAGATATATGCTCTGAAGGGGAAGAGGGTATAACGTAGGAGGATAAAGGAGATATCATGGGGATAACCAAACCTAGGGGTTTGACTAAGGGATTGACAACTTCACAGATGGAGGAGTAGAAGCTTCGATAAGGGTTAGAGATAGATCATCCTGATAAAGAATATTAAATTGATTTGTGGATGGATATTTGGGAGGGAAAATAGGGCTAGGGGATGGAGCACCATGTTGGGACAAAAGGTTCGCTATAGGATATGGAGATCTCAGGGGAGGGGTAGAAGAGCTAGCACTAGATTGAATCTTTGGGTTTTACTTTTTTTAACCCTATTGCACTTCTCTTCTGCTTCTAAGGATGAAATGATTGTTGTCGAGGGATGTGGATATTGTTTATAGTATTTGATGAAGTGTCCATACTCATGGAAGGATTTGAACTTGAAGGGTAACTATTCATAATCCAACTTTTGATAATGCTACCAAATGTCTATTTTAATAATATTGCTTCCGGAAGGCCCTTCTCTATGTCTGTCTCTACACAGATTCTTACACATGTAAACATACCGGACTTTTCTCAACCATATCCAAATATTTTCCCAACTTGTTTCCTATATTCATTAGTGGGTTGAGTCCCTAGAAGTGTATTAGAACATGTGGGAGATGCACCCAAAGATGAATAGTTGAAGGAATGTCAACTTTGGATTGATATCTGGTGTCCGTTTGTTTATATACAAACCCTGATTACTGAAGAAATAAGAACATACATGGAATATTAGATTTATGTCTTCCTTATTTTAAAAGAGGAAAGCATAGAAGCCTCTTCCACATAAATAATGATTCATACAACCTTTTATTAAAAAATGTCAATTTATTGGAATCCAAGAGTCCATTGATCGAAGAGAGGGACAGGTCCCAATGAACTACTGATGAGACCTCTTTCAGAAAGAGATAGAGTCATTGACCATGAGGGTGTACAAGGTCAATACTTTCTAGCTTTTTCATGAACTTCAACGACGGGGGCTTGATCGACGAGTAGAAGAAGGTGGCCACCAACATATTGAAGGAAGCATCTCCTAGGGTTGGGGAGGTGACTGCCATGGCTACCGAGCAAGATCGATTCTTCATGCTTACTGTTTACTGATAAGGTTTTTGTTTGGCCAAAAACCATTGAAATTTTGAAAAAATATATTTATTACCATCCATATAATGCCTAGTGGGTATTTTTAACATTAAGAAAGACATAGATTATAAAAGGTGGGGATGTGTGGGGGAGTTGGACTAGGCATGGAGAGAAGGGGTACCATTTTCATTTAAACCCCACTTATGGAGATAATATTTTCTTTTGAAGTGAATTGAGCAAGGGCATGGAGGTCACATTTTCATTTGAATCCAACTAAGTAAAGGCATGGAGTTGTGTTCACATTTCATTTGAAGCTAAGTGGGTTTGAAATGAATTAGGAAGGAGTAAATAAAATTACCATAAATTGTCCTTTTTGTTGTTTTGGGGGATTTTATTATGGATGTTGGCAACAATAATTGCATTCCCACATTAGTTAAAATAAACTTTCCTCCAAATCCCACATGCAACTATTTTAATTGTGCATTGACAAAAGATTTGCAACTCCATGATTGGGGATTATGGAGACATTGCCACCATTTTTAGATCCCCATGTCAATACCTCGGGGTATTTTTTAAGGGTGAGATTTCACTGATTGTCTATTTTTTTATTTTTTTTTCAAAAAATAAATCCACTAATTGGTCATTTTTACTCTAAAAAATCACCTATATTTACATCAAATATGTTTTTTTTTTAATATTAGCCAAAAATACAAGTTTTAGTAGTAAATTGTGTGTTTCTTAATTAATATTTTCCTACCTATATATATGTAATTTTTTCATCTATCACATGGAATACTATACTTAGGTATACTATTTGAATCCTTAAAAAATATTCCATAATATCCAAGATCTCATCACAAGAGTTTTATTGGCTTCATAGGGCATGGATAGTTCATCTTTTTGTTTAAAGGTGAATGGGTTTGAAGAGAACTAAGCTAGGGATAGAAGGGGTTGCATTTTCATTTCAAGTGAAGTGGGTTTGAGCAGATTAATTTGAGTGGGTTTAAAGTAGGCCGAGTTGTGTGGGTTTGCAACATGTTTTGAGCTAATATTTGTAAGGCATGTTGTATTTGAAGTTGATTGCATTTGAAATTGAGGTCGTGAAGGAACTCGAGTTTTGAGTCAACTACATTTGAAGCCCAAGTTTGGAAGGCACAAGAGGTTTAAAGGATGTGGTTCATAAGCTTTTAACTTAGATTCTATGTTGTTGATTGACGAGTCATAACAATCATTCATTAACTTGAAAACTTATACTTGCAAGCAATAGATCGTAAAAGAAATTTCACACTTCATATCAATCCCTAAAAATTAGAAACCATTATATACATAAATATTTAAATAACAATTAAATTTAAAATATTTGATTTATAAAGATTGTGTTACAATTTGTCACAAATTTACTTCATAATACTTTGGCATGTAACAAAATATGTTTACCCTCCAAATAAAGGTCCCCTTCACAAATTAATTTGGTGCTTTTTGAGTTTCTTAATACTTTGTGAATACTTTGTGGTAGCTTATTAAATATTAAGTAATGTAATCCTTAAACTACTTCATTTAATTTAATTTTCCAAAAAACCTAAAACAATTTGTAACAACCTAGTTTAATTTAATTTTCAAAAAAATATTCTTATTAATTTTCCCAAAATATATATATATATATATATATATATATTTACCTATTCTATTGGAAAAACAAGTAATGTCTTCTATATTGAATTATAAGTAGTAATCCCAATAATCTATTTTTAAGGTCACCGCCAAGCGAGACACCAAATTGGTGTATGAGACCCCCTTGTTTGTGGGACAAGGGACCCCCCTCTGCGCAGCGATTTAACTGCTAAAGTCTATAGAGGTGTACATACACTACCCCCCCTGGATTTGAACCCGTGACCTCCTAAGAGAAAACACATGCTCTTAACCATTAGGCCCACTCATGCTGTACTTGGCATACTTTGATTGTCCCCAGAATTCCGTCCACTTGGTACCACAAGTCAATGATTTATATATAATATTGAAAAATATTTATTTATTTTATCAAGAATTTTATTTATTACTTTAATTGTTATTTACTATAATTTATATTAAAAAAATAGTGGAATTTATAGTGTCTTTGAAATCAATATACTAGTTTTTCCATAATACTTATTCTTTTTATAACAATAAAAAGAATAACAATGTATAGAGATGATTGATGATGATCACAAAAAAATTAGATAATATTGACAACTTATTAAACTATATGCTTTTAGTATATTTTTAACAATCACTTTTTTTAAAATTTTATTTAACTCTTGTTTTTTTATTATTGCATCGAAGAGGTGCATTTTACAGTCCAATAGGGAATATGTGTAATTCCTTTCATGTTCATCCTAGAGTTGAAACGTGTCATTTTTAAAAAATAAAAAAATATTAAAAAATAATAATTTCATGTTGCTTAACAGTGAGGTACTCTTGATGTTTCATGTTGCTCAACAGTGAGGTACTCCTGTCATATATTGTACGACGCATACACTCCACCGTATAGAACATCAGAGTCCTTGAAGCCTGGTGGAGAGATGCCAATCCCGCTATCTTTCCCAGTGCCAATAGTATGGCCTTCAACCCGATATTTTGGATCGAGTTTATTGGGATTTGACTCCCAACCTTCTCCGTATCTGAGACACAATACACAACAATGTACTCATATATAGTGATACCGCCTCCTAGCCCACGAGACTGTAGGTTTACCACCTCCCCTTTGCGGTACAATCCTGTGATAAAGTAAATGTCCTCAACCTTGAGGATGAGGGGGATTCCATCTAACTGAAAAGGCTCTGAGTCAGGATCCCAGTAATCCACTGGTAGCTGGAGTAGCCTTGGATTTTCTCTTAAGCTTCAAAGGCGCCAAAAATTGTAGAGTCCACAAGCCCTTAATGTTTGTTGAGCCATTAGATCAGCTTGCACAACCTCCTCAACATCACCATGTTCATGCTCTCTCCATTCTAGAACCATCCTGCACAAGAATTTTCAAGTTCCATCAATATTTGCCTTTGATTTTCTTGTTTACGGCCTTGTACGCGACTTTTTTTGAAACAACCGTGTATGTACGCGAATATCATGGTATTTTCCGCATATACCCAGCCCTATATGTGGAAAAAGATCCAATTTCCGCGTGGGATGAAATCGCTCCCTTTGGGATGACCCAAGATTAAAAATTGACCATCAAATTTAAAAATAAAAACATGTAAATGGAGGAGAAGGGCATGAGCTTCTACCTGAACCAGACGGAATGCGATTCTGTGGACCGATGCTCTCGGAATTAACTTCTGAAGTTTTTGGTCTCAAATGCACTATGGTGGGTAAATTTTCAAATGGTATGGAAAATTTTATTTTTTCACTATTTTATAGAATTTTTTTTGAAATTTTTACCCACTTTATATAGTTTTGACCTATTTTTGACCATTTTTGGACAGTTTCGACTAATATGGTATTGTAGGGGCCCGTTTTGAGCGTGTTTTGACCGAGTCTTTGATCCGTTCATGCCTATTACATGTATAATGTCTGAACTGACATATAGGTTAGGATTTCACATCCGCCTGCATTTTTCATGACCTTATGACTGTTTCATTTTAACCTTAGGTACGAACCCATTCCATGATATCACGGAACCTTCATGATACTGTTGGAAGTGGTATTGTGTGAATGGTAGAGCTTTCCTAGACATGGGTGCCCTAGTTAGATCCTTTTTTTGCATTTGGTTCCATGTTGAGTTGCCTCCTTTAGGTTATGGGAGTCCCTTTTTAGTCCCGCCATGTCCTTGACCAAGAGCTTCATACTCTTCTTGAACTTTATGTTGGCTTTTCCCCATAGGGACTACCTCATATATGTCAAGTTGTAATTGCATTTCATTTTTCTTTCCTTCTTGAGCTTTATGCCGATTCCCTGACTTCGAGTTATCAGCCATATATCCTGAGCTTGTCTCATGTCTAGCCAAGCAGAGCCTTCTGCATATCAATTGCAGCTTGATCACCCCTTTACTGGGAGGGGACATTCCCTCGAGTGTCGTTATCCTGCACATGTTTCCTTGCATTGAGCATAGGTATGTTCCACTGCTTGGAACTAGCTTTCCTGTCCATGACACTCGTCTCCTCCTAGCTATGTACTATAAAGCACTTTTATTATTTTCAAGCTTTTCAAAATATCTAAAAAAGTCCAAAAAAATAAAAAAACATAAAAAAATGGATGGGAAAAGATGTTATCTTTGGAAGCAGTCGAGTTGTGTCACCTTCGAACAGGCCCACTATATATCGTATCCATTGGTTGGGTTATTAGTTTTACTTTAGGAGTTGTACTCGTTACTCTGAGTTTATCTCCACCGTCTGGTTACGCTTCCAATCCCCATGGAGCCTATGTTGATGCCTCGTGTGTCACAGAGATGTCCCAGTTTGCATATTGAGTCCATGCTGCCTACCTTTAGTCACCATTTTCCTTGTGCTCTTGTTCGAAGGAAGTTCAAGCATGAGTCGGCCATTCCTCAGTTATCTTGACTTTGCATGTCGGCCATTCCCGATACTATTACTGGTTCGTGCACATCTTGTTCTTCCACATTATACAACGTTACTAAGTACCTCGTGTTAGTTGATGGGGGATGCCTTAATGCCCTCCTCCCAGCGGATTCCATTCCATCGACATCAGATCATTTATTCTGGAATATGAGTCTAGAGTTATTTGGGTGCCTTGAGACTTACAGTCATTAGTGGTAGGTTCTCTCGCCATCGAAAATTTTGGGAATATATCAATGTCCCCTAATCGATGGATTATTTCAAGTGTTCGACCTCAACACATCTATTCACATTTGTTAAATTTCACTTTGTACTTTGCTTCCCATTTTCATTATCGGTGGGTTATCTCGCGTCCGTTAACACTATACATCAATGACCGGTAATCAGACGATGGACTACTATGTTCAATATTGACACCTCTATTCACATAGTAGGACATGTACTCATAGCGGTTTGCGTAGAAGACCTTCTAGCTTGGTGGCATCTCATATATGCTACCTCCTTGATCATTCCAGTATTCATGAGATTTCAGCTCTCATGATCATGATTCCAGTATTTCTAGTGTATATTAGATATCTTCATCCATTATGGAGATCTTGATTCATTGTATATTGTACATGGTGATGACCACACATGATACTTTGTATATCATGCCTATTCATAGCCTTATGTATTCGATATTGCTCCATTTATTTGCAGTCACATGCAGAGATTGATTATTGTATTATACTGATGAGTGGATGGTTCTTTTACCTGGATATTCATTACTCCACTTCTAGGATGGGTTTTATAATGTCTTTTAGCCATGATGTTACCCCTATGACCTCACACATTAGGGGGCATCTGTTATATCTGATTTTACCACACGAGGTACATCACACATTTATGGCCTTCCCTGTCCCTCTGCAGACTCCTTGGACCCCACAGACTTATATTATGCTTTGATGTTCCAAGATCATCCCCAAAAATTGTCTGTTTATAACTATACGCGATTTTTAAAGCAATACCCGCATGTATACACAGCTTTTGACCTCAAATCTGTGTACATCGGGATGTGTGCAAAATGACAAATATTTTTGGAGTTTTCCTCATTTGAGTTTGAATAACTTAACTCTTGGCCTTCCAAATGCCTTGATAACACTCGGATTTGACCCTCCATTTACCTTTTTGGAGCACTATATATTGAGGCCCTTGGATACATTGAAGGAGACGAACTGAAGAGTAAGGAAACTATAGTCCATTGTTGCCTCAGCTTTGCTTGTACTTGAGTTTGCATCCCTTTGTCCCTTGGAGCACATAGTGTTATTCCCAAGCTTGGATTTGCTTTGTGAGCTTGCTATCGAGAGATGGAGGATTGAATTGGTGGAGGCCCAGGTGGAGGACTCGGTTTCTCCGATTCATAGAAGTGCTGATAGAGTTTGTCATTATTGTATCTCTAATTTATTAATAGAAATATCTTTTCCTGTCCAATTCATGTGCATTTTGAATACTAATATTGAATCCATGGAGGTATTTAATTGCGAATACATGACTGACTATATATGCTAGAGTAGTGCTAACACATTTATATATATCATGCTTTCTTTGTTTGTTGTTGTTGAAAGCAAATTATAATTGCAATTGCATTGGAAAAGCTCAACGAGGATCTACTTCAATCGTCTAGAACAAGGTACGGTCCTATATCCTTTAGTGTTATATTTTCTTACTGCTCTTGTGTATTGGGAAAGATTGATTTCTGGTATCATACTATCTGTTGTGGTACACCCAATCCATAGGAAGTTTCTCTCTGTAACAACAAGTACAACAAGATGCATAAGATAGAACATATATACAAGACACAAAGACTGTATCATAAGATGAACAAACCCAATAATAAGAAGTCTTTTGCAGCTATCTATCTCTCCTCCTTGTCTTTCTCTCTCTACTCATGTGAACTTGAGTGAGAACGAGTATGTGTAAATGAAGGAGGGTGCCTCCCTATTTATACATTTCAAGTGATCGATCTAATACATGACTGGGTCTGACCTCTTACCCTAATATGGCCTACTTCTCCTAGAGAGACTCTAATAATACATTACATGATGTTACATTGGGGACTATTTCCCTGAATTACAATGGAGGTCGCACCTCAAGGTCCATACACAATAACGACATCCTGAAGGGAGGCAAACACATCTCTGATTGGGGGTACAACAACATACAATGATAATATACATCATAATATCTTTCGAAGTTACAAATACATCAACACTATCTTCTATCCCACCCCTCTTTGGTGGTATTTCATCTTCTATGTAGGCACTATGCACCCTTCTAGCGCACCTAACCCTCCCAAGCTCCATCTTTGTGCAACTTCTTCTCTTGTGTTCTTTTGTCCTCTCCTATCAGAACTACTCTCCCCCTTTGATTGCTTTGGAATATTCTCTCTTTTATGACTCACTTACTTAACTCGACTCTTCTTTCATTTTTCTCCTCCCTCTGGAGCCTCTACTTTTCTGGATCCATCATTGTTCTACCTACTTCCCTACCTCCTCATGCCCTTCCCCCTCAATGTGGGATTTACACTTCGATGGTGTCAAATTCCATGGTCATCAACCCTTTCTCAATAAACATCATTTTGATCCAACAATGTATCTCTTCCATAAACCTCTTTCTAGGACCCGCTTCAAACCTAGCCTCTATGCACCTATAGGATTCACTACATTTTATTGCAAACTCTATGTATCCTTTTTTAACCCAGTGGAACTAGAAATCCACTACCCTATACCATTTATTATCCAAATTTTTCAACCTGTGTACCCTCTCTTGAGTCCACACTATGGGATCAAGCCTTCTCCATGTACTATTGATTCCATTATTGTCTCTTTATCCATTCATGCAACATATAAGGAAATTCACCAAAGTCAATTTTGTGTAAATCATAGTATGCGTACCTTTCTTTCTACTGTGTGGGATTTAAAGGTAGGCCTTGGTCTCTTTAAATATTTCGACCTATGTACCCTCTCCTAAGTCCTTACTATGGGATCAAGCCTTCTCCAGGTACTATTGATTTTGTTCTATCTCTTTATCCACTCATGCAACAAATAGGTAAATTCCCCAAAATAAAATTTCATGCAAATTAGAGCATATGTACCTTTCTTTCTAATGTGTAGGATTTAAAGGAAAGCCTCTGGAGTTTGGTCTCTTTCTTGCGCAAACTCATTCTCCTTCACTTGAAACCATTATTTGATCTAGTCTTTGGTGCGTTTCCGCATCATCTCGTCGTCCTTCTAATGTGATCCCATTGTCAAGTCCAGGAAACAAAACCAATTGTTGGTTGCAGTTAGTCAAACCTAGGGTTTGAAAGCATTCGCTAACAAGTACCCTACAGGCGCTGACATATTCAATATTTTGAATAGAAAATAAGGTCTCACCCGAGACACATATAGGAAACACAAGGACCATCATATAAGGTGCATAAGGAAGGATGGGGTATTACTCTCCATTTACTTAAACATCCATTTAATTATACATTCATGCCAAACAGTAAACAAGTTATTGACCATAGGCTTATACAGAGCTCAAACATTCATAAAAACATATGGCATCAAGTACACGCCGTAGAATGGAAGGGAACTGACTTTTCTATTAACATTGAGGAAATACTAAATAGATTCTACAACCCTTCGTTGGAAATCCCAAAAGTCTATCTCTAGCTGAACATTTTAATTTCAAAAGCAAAAATACATCAAAATTTGGATTAGGAATAGTAATACCAATAGTACATTACCATCATCGAACAACATAACCCCAACCCCTTACAAAATATACCTTTAAATTGGTTCATGTTCCCCTTTATGGCCGTTGACTTATGCGTGGCCTTAGTAGTATGCAAAATTCCAAGCGTAGGTTATTAGTAACGCGCAGTGTGAACTAATCCCCTGAGTGTGTTGTGTCCTTCCATATAGACTCATTGGAACATGACCACTCAACTCGGTTGCCAACAAATATAACACAAGGTCATTTAACTCGACTCGCATGGCTTGACTATTGCCATGTAAACTATATGATATAAATGATATGTAAAATTAAATTACTAAAGTGTGGATTGCAACAAGTTCAACATATCCAATACTGTACACAAATTCCATTAGAAAAACTATCAACAAACAAACATATTCAGATCACTCTCTGTACAAAGATTTGTTATCCGAAACCGTGGTTGTAATTACAAATAGTACATGGGCGATCAACATCTATCCCGCTGATAGAAAATAATGAGTGTGCAGTCCCTCACTCAATATTTCATACTCATCATCCGTCCAAGGCACTGATGACTACCCTGCAATACAATTAGTATTATTTTGTATCAGTCCTTCCTCCTTTAACATATATATATATATGAAACCCTAATATGCTTCGGCATAATATACGCATTTGAATGAAAGATTGATCAGTCATAAACCGTAGGGCTTCTGATATATATATATTAGGGTTTCATTATATATATATATATATGTGAAACCCTAATATGCTTCAGCATAATATACGCATTTGAATGAAAGACTGACCAGTCATAAACCGTAGGGCTTCTGGGTTCCGCTCTTGGTGATTTCTCACATCCCTTCTTTTGCTTATTACTTCGCCATGGATTCTCTCGTTCCGGTGGTGTCACTGTAACACGATATTCCAAATCCAGCAAACATAAATGAAGTGTTCTCTGATTGATGAATTCAATGGCAAACAAGAATTAAGAAAACCATTGATGCTCTACGTTACTCACGAGAAGATGGCGAGATTAGAGGGCTTGAGCCTGTATCTAGAGAGAGTGAACGAAGATAACCAGGAGGCTTAATAATGGTGATACTCTGCGTTACTTTTCTCGCCTCATCATTCGATCGCTGGTACGCTGCACTCGTTCTGCATTTCGTCAACCTGCTTAAAGCCTCTTCGCAGACTGTAATCATCACATCACAGAACATTAATTCACTTCATATTTCCATATAATTTAACCTAATCTTGATGGGTTAGCGTTAATTGTATATAGTTGTGCCGGTAATCATCTTTGCAGAGTACTCTCTCTCCACCTGAATGTTGAAATGAATATTATGAAATATTTGAAATCAGATACATACAACCTCAAGCTTAAATGTGCATGCCAAACCCAGACCTAATTATAAGCCTACAGTACTGTAAAGCAATCAACCTGGAGCGGACGCAGTTGCCATGGAAGAATGAGTAAGTACAGTGATTTTCCTGAGTTTGCCTAAGCCAGTATCAGGGCAAGGGCCGGCTAAAGTATCGTCCCACAGCTTATCCAACAACCCCATTATGCCAAACAGAGACAATTATTCCTACGCCTTTGTGATCCCAAAGCCTGCTCCAAAAGCGCGTTTTAAAGGATTCGAAATGATAGATCAAGATTAGGATTTACGAGATTCCAGGTCAGCTCAACTGGATAAAATTATTTGACGGGACTTTCTTGTTTATATCGTATTGTTTTAGGTGACCTGTCCACGTCTGACACGTTAGCGGATAAGGTGAATGGACCCACGTCGTCATAAAAAATGATCCAACCCTGACGTGTAATGGTACCTACGTGTCTGTTCAACTGAAAGGAGATTTCTTTCTGATGACTTTAATCTTTAATTAAACTAGAAATTGCCATAAAAAAAATGCAATAAAACACCGAAAGAGATTTTTATTTTATTTTATTTATTTATTTAATAAAAGTAGATATGATGAAGTGGAAAAGAGTAGTATTTTTTTTGCCAATTATTATTGTTATAGGTTGAGATCTAGCTTCATGATATCTTTCACCCAATTCCATACAATGTCATGACTATTTGTTTATGCTTGGGACTAAAGCAACCTTGTTTCTTGTATAAGGAACTCTCAATTATATATCTGTAGTGTTTTGGGGGATGATTTAAACATATGTGCACTTTGGTAGATGGGTCACCCAATTTTGAGCTTTGTTAGTACTTTGTGGATGCTCATGTGGACACTCAAATGCTCTACAAGATCAAATGTTTTTCCTTTATCGTTTGTTTTGCTTCAATTTAGAGGTTATGTACTCCAAAACATTCAATTCATGGGACCCCAGAATTGTTGAGTGTTTTTGAGGTATGTTTTTCATTTTAACAAGTACACTCTTTCCCCTTTAAATGAAAGTACCAAAAAAATTGACTTATATTTAAAGATTCGAAAGGAAAAGGAATCAACAACAACAAACAAACACCATCATTAATTTTGTAAATTTGGTCTATTATACTTAATTGTTGACATCAGATATCATCATATAATGACCATAAAATCTAAATGACAATAAACCATCATAACATATTCGAGTAGTTCCCATAGGGACATCCACACTGACACAACTATTCCTTCTTGAGTTGACATTGACATGATACAAGTCAAAAAAATGTATTTTGATTTGTGGAAGAAACTTTGACAACAATAGCATGATATCTTCCTTGACATGTGTCATTTTATACAACTCATTTATGAGTTCTTTCCATGCACATCTACATGTACTCGTAGTGACATCTCATATCAATGTGTATTATGAGCTTCAACAAATATTTTTACATGCTTTGCCTCAACAAAGCCTTCTCACCACTTTATTAAACCATTTTCAACCTCACAAGAGCATCCAAATATGTTATGTCAATTAGACATATCTAGTCATTTTTCCATTAGCTCCTTTAGTAGGGTAGGTAGACTAGAACCACAGGGACTTCACTTAGTGAACCTCTCACATAGCACGTGTGATCATGGGATATTAAAGAATATCCTTAATTTCCAGAGATATTGACCAAACTCTTTTTGTTGAAACCCCCTCCCAATACTTAAAATCTCCTCCCCAACCCTTTTTATACCTCAATCCTTATAAACCACCCTACCCACCCCCACCTTAAACCCCTCATCCCCCCTGATACCTACAATATATTGGTTCAATTTTTGATAATTTTAAAACCCACAATATGAACTAACGTGATAGGATATTGGTCAAAAAGTGAAGCCCCCATGACTAGAACAACATCACTAAACCACATCATTATTATTTTTAGGTTATTTTATATATAAATTTTAATATTATTAATTTTTTATCATTTTAAAAAATTTAGAGCATATTGAAAAACCTTTATTATTAATTGAAAAGAAATTTGTACTAAATCAATTATTTAATTATTTAATATTATAATAATAATAATGTTTTTTTTGTATAATCTCTTGTTATGATAATAATTATTAATGTCCGAAGAATAAATTTAATTTTCTAGGTTTATAAAAGTAAATGAAATTTCACCCAATATCATCCAACATATTGTATTGTTAAATTGTGATCAATGCCACCTCTTATGTTTCTATTTACCGAATACACATAAAAGCTTATTACAACAAAATGAATGTGCACTTTGCAATCTTTTCCTCAAATGAAATGTCTGAGTTATTAATTGATTAAAGTAAATTTCTTGTAACAAAGACCAATAAATGAAATAAATGTGCAATTTGCATTCTTCCTTGAGTATCGTATTTTAAAGAAAAAATGAAATGTTTTATTTTGAAAAAACTTTGGATTTGAACCAATGCTCACTCTTAATGAGTTTTAAATGTACTTTTAGAATGACCATATTATAATGGAAGTTTTATATGGAAATCTAACAAAAATAATAAACTCAATTCCCTATATGAAAGCTATTTATTTGCTTTGAGAATTTCATTGTTGTATAACCGGTAATAACAAAAAAACAACAATGTTAAACCATTGCAATGAGCTAAATCACTTGGATGAATTGTTGTGAGCCAAGTATTCTTAATATGAACATAAAAGTATTTCAATATGAATACCTATGTATAGATGAGATGGAAGCTTTATAGTAATAGAACCCACTAATTAAATATAAAAAAATATTGATTAAAATTAATTCATTAGCAAAATAAATGAACTTCAATTAATCTTTATTATTAGATTGATTAAGCATCTTTATTATAGATTAATTAATCTTTAATAAACCTAGTACAAACATAATACATCTAATTTTAAGTTATTATATGAAGTCGATGTCACCTTTCACATCATACATGAACTAAAAGGGCTTAATATTTAATATTCCATTGGATTTTTATTGAAATTTAGTTGTTAAAAGCTTATATATATATATATATATATATATATATATATATATATATATATAAAATTATAAATATAAATCTATTGCGAAAGTAAGGGTTAGATGCTAATCATTGACAGCCAAGAGCCCATCAATTACAGGAGGCACCATTTTTTTTAAGTGTAACAAGGACCAGGGGGCTACACCGCGCCCTACCAACCCAGATTACAGGGCCTGACCCCTATAGATGTGAGTGAGTCGAACCAACGACCTCGGGGCCTGACCTTGGCGGAATCAGGTGGGTCAAACCAACGACCTCAAGGCCTAACTCTGACGAAAATGGGTGGGTCGAACCAGCGACCTCATGACAGAGGGCGCTTGGTAGGGGGGTCTGACCACCCGTGCTACCCCCCGGGACAAGAAATACCAATTACCACTACTTCTAGGCAATACCCAAGAGAGCAGTGTGTGAGTTGCCGCTAGTAAATATATGGGAACCAATATACCAATAGAGAGATGTCGAGAGCCACTAGTTGATGATGCAGTTGTTCGATACAAGTGGCGATGTCTTTTTTCATCAAATAAAGTTGCTACGAAAGTTTTAAAAATTCAACATAGTAGTTCAACACATAATTGCACATGAAAAATCACAAGCTCCTACAAATTTAAAACTAATTTAGATCCAGAGGTGATAAGAAAAGGGTCCAACTATTTTATAAAAAAATCAAAGGGAAAACATGCTATTTAATAAAAGTATATCTCTAAGAATTTTTGTTGCCTCTGTCGTTCTATTAAGAAATATGAAAAGTATTTCCAAAACAATTAAATTAAATATCCAAATATCTCATAACATCTTAAAATATTATAATATTTTTGGTAACTAATCCATTTAGTGAAATGATTTAACCACTAGTCAATCACTGCTTAGGACGAATAATAAATACGTGTACACTTTAAATCTATGGCCATTTTTATATTTCCACATGAACTTTAAAATTTGTAATGAATTTACAGTTGATTTTGAATAGACTCACTTATCGAAGTCGACCTCAAGTTGTACATCATTGATATATAACATGCTATTATAGTCTGCATATCTACTGATAAGGCATCTCTAGTACAGTAACTACACATAAGCTCACTGTCATCAACAATGGAAGTTGATGCATATGTGGGAGCAAGCATCATATAATTCCATGATTGCAGACAACGTGCTTGCTTCTATAAAATCATGACATGATCCCTCCATGTTTTTATAATGAGCGAGCTATTATGATGTGATTGTTGTGGTTGTTAAATAGCCAGATGATACGTTACAGGTCCCATAAGTTCCATAAATAGTTCTTGACAAATTTTGAAAAACAAATCTATCAAATACTTTAGAAGTAAGTTTATGGTAGCCTGCCATAATCATGGAAAGAGACCAAGTGAAATTCGAAAGTCTCCTCCAAGTTCCTATTTCTTACCAACGGAAAATCGCGGTCTCCACAAGCCACAATGTTGTTAAATCGTCATTGCCAAGAAGTGGTTGAGAATATGGACAAAAATGTAGATTATTTATTGTCAAATTTTGAGGATATGTGGTCATTTTATACTGCCACTTTTTGGAGGATATATGTATATTATTGTATAATACTAGTCATTGTTATTGCACTTTCTACAGTATATATCTTTTTATAAGAAAATTTTAGAAGTAAATTTTTTTGAATTCTTTTTTAAAAAACTAAAATTGACGAAATTCAAAAGCTAGAAATTGAAATTTACTCTCGTTGAAAAATCGGATGCCAAACACTCTAAGAAAAAATGTTGAACCCAGAACCAATATCTTTACAGAGGTACCAGTCACTTCTTATGGGAAAGGGATGACAATCAAAATGTGAGCATTCAAACCTACTACAACTAAATTTAAAAGTTGAATCTAACTCATAAGGAAATTCCAAAAAATCAAAAGGGAAAAAATGGGTGTACATCGAAGGAATTTGGTTTTGGTTGAAAGCACATATTCCCAAATATTTTATATACATAGTTCTTTAAAAGGAGGGACTTTTTTGTAATTGTTTTGAACGTTTTCATCTAAGTCGTCACATAAAACACAATAACTGAGTTATAATTCAACAAAAGATGTATATTATCTAGATTGAATTGGCTACAACTAAACACTAAATCATATTTTAACTATAACCAATCATTGAATGCTTGTGTGAGGTTGGTGGGAAAAGTCATCTCATGTAGTTATTGAAGCATGTGGCTGGCTACACTTTTGTTAAAGTTCTTTTAGCTATTAGAAGTCAGTTTGCAGCTTTCATGAGTTATTTCTTCTATGGTCAGAAGCTATGACAATTGTATTTTCACCATTATCTCATATCCCTTGGAGTCAACCGTTATTCTCTCATTATTTCATGCAGATCTACACTATGCAGATCTTCCTTTGGATGTTTACTACCAATTATGAGACTATGTAACCCATAAATTCAAATTTAAAGATAGAGATGCATATTCAAAAGAGAAAATAGATGGTGGTAGGTGAGAACAGAGTTTAGGCAAGCTAGGAACCCTTACCCCTTGAGTTTTGATGCTTTTGCATGCTTGAGAATCCAGGAATTGAGGCTACAGGTGGTTTTCCAACAACATATACCAGATTGGCATCTTTCTTTACACACACTAGAAGCACTTGGCAAGATTAATTGCCCAAGAGAACCATGGATTGATGAAGGGGATGCTTGAGCACAAAAGGGTGTTGTGTGGGGTATGTATTGTTGGATCCAAGGTTGTGAGGGTTGAGTGAGATCCATGTAGATATCTGCGGTAGCATTTGGCTAAACATGGAGAACATAATAGGTTGTGGGATGAGAAAGAGAAGCATGTAGGTGTTTCATTTTCCCCAGTGGTCTCATAACTCGACTTGGGGGTACCTCTTAGTAGAAAGAGTATATGTTGGACAAAGTGCCTACAATTGGGTGGAAAATCAATCTTACATAGAAAATTGCTTGAATCTACGCTGTTTATTAAAGAAAGGTATTCTTATGTATTTGAATGTGCAATGTTTATATTTGATTCCCATGATGATAAAGTGGGTAAATGCATGTTAGGTGTGTGTGGAGAGATTTTATTTTTGCTATGTATTTTTACTATGCATCCATGCACATATTTGATACATTGTGAAATTCATAATATGGATACGGGGAAAAAATTGACAACTTTATTTTAGTTAATGTCCCCTTCCATTGGTCGGATTGGGTGAGGGGGTTGTTACAATTTGTATGGACATGAGGTCTCATGAAGAGGGCATAGGGGTTTGCGTCAATGTTGTAGGTATTGGTATTAACCTTTTTGAACTCATGCATATCTTAGTACCCATTTATCATCTAACTATGTTATCATTTTTATGGGGTGGAGATTAAGTGTCATAAAGGATCATGAGGTTGAATTCAAATCTACCCACTTATCCTTTTCAATAATACGCTTTATTTTATTTTAAATATTAATACATCCAATCTCAATTTTTTTTGTTGAATTCCTCACATCGATTTCCATTTTGCATTAAACTAAATCAAACTAACTAAAACTTGTGAATTCTACATATAGGTTTACAATTCATAAGGAAAATAAGATTAAAGAAAGTAATTTATAGCAATAAGGTTAGTTTTGTATTTAGTATTGTTAGAAACTACCATTTTTATGTGACAAGTATCTTATGTTTGAAATAGTAGAAACATTGTCATGAAAATTAGTTAATTAGTAACTTCCTTCTCAATTTTAATGGATGAAAAACTTCCTACTAATGGATGAAGTGTGAAAATGATATATTGTTAGAAAGATATCAAACTTCCTTACATGGTGGACTCAATGTGACATCATTATAATTAAATAATAGGAATTTTGGAAATTCCAAAAAAAAATAACATTGAAAATGCACACAACTATGTGATGATAAACTATATCTCATTTGAAATAGTGTAATGATAAATATAAATTATACTTAATAAAAAAAATTAAAATATATTTAAAAATGATTATTATTTAACCGGCAAGGTACGACTTCCATGAATCTCACTTACTCATAAGAAAAATGAGTGTTTTTATATAGAAAAACAAGTATGAATATTCCAATGCTTTGAAATGAGTAGGCCATGTTAGTGTTATAGCTTTCATGAATCTCGCTTATTCATAATAAAAATGAGTGTTTTCATATAGAGAAACAAGTATGAATATTCCAATGCTTTGAAATGAGTAGGCCATGTTATTGTTAGATGACATGAAAACTGACACTTCAATTTCAACACTAATAGCAATGTTACAAATTGATCTATAAAAATTAAAGTTAGTTGAAGTAGTTTACTAGAATGAAAATTGATGTTGCATCCATATCATTATTATAATTGGGATACCCTATAAGCATGTGAACATATTGTGTAAGTGTCTTTATCTAGAGTAACATACCATTTAATATTACCAAAAATGATATTATGGAACAATATACCATACAACATTTAAAAAAATGATATGTTCTTTTAGTAAGGTGGGATTTGTTATAAAAAATGATATGTTCTTTTAATAATGTGGGATTTGTTGATGTTATAATTGACCAATTGCATAAATATTTTTTAGATTTTTATCATTTAATCAATATGATCTATGATCTTATCTAAGAGAATAACATGCACACCAATAATCACAAGAGACAAGAGACACAAATAATTTTCCTCGAGGAAACATAAAAGAGAAAACCCCACAACTTCCTCAGAGATAGAATGAGCACCAATAGAAAAAGTAAAACCCAAAGATACAAAGATGATCTTCGACAACTGTTATGTCTCTCACTTGTGTGAGCTCCTTCTTTCTCACTCATGCGCTACTGTTGAGTGAGTGTGTGTTCCAAATAGAGAATCTCACTCTCTATTTATACTAGTTTTCTACTTGACAATTACTCTACAGGGCCGACCTCACTAGGAGAGTCTAATAACCTTAATACCCCTCAACTGTGGGGACTATTTCCTTGACTTACAGTGGAGGGTTAACCTCAACTCAATTGTGGGGACTATTTCCCCGACTTACAACAGAGGGTTAACCTCAATGACTTTACATGACTTTATTATATTAATGAATCTCCTGATTGGAGGAAAAAACATCTCCATTGGGGTATAATGAAATACAATAAGAAATATACAAGTGAATACATTCCAAAGTTACAAATACATCAACACTCCCTCTTAACTAGGAAGGTATTCTCTTGACACAGTTCATCAACACAAGTCTTCATTACTGGATCATCATCAAAGTTGGATCATCATCATCATCATTGCTCTCGCTATCTCTAGAAAATGGTGTTATCTCTCAATTCTACTCGTCATAGGAAGTTCTACAGAGCCAACCCTTTTTCATGTTGGATGTAGGTCTCATCACTTATATCCGACCATGGGAGACCCAGCCTACCACCATGTCAGAAAGACTCAACACTTATATCTGACCATGGGAGGCCCAGCCTACCACCATGTCAGAAAGGCTCAACACTTACATCCGACCATGGGAGGCACAACCTTCCATTATGTAGGAAAGACACAACACTTACATATAACCATGGGAGGCCTAGCCTTCCACCATGTTGGAAAGGCTCAACACTTATATATGACCATGGGAGGCCTAGCCTGCCACCATGTCAGAAAGGCTCAGCACTTATATCTGACCATGGGAATCCCAACCTGCCACCATGTCAGAAAGGATCAGTACTTACATCCAACCGTGGGAGGCCCAGGCTGCCACCATGTCAGAAAGGCTCAGCACTTACATCCAACCATGGGAGGCCCAGCCTGCCACCATGTCGGAAAGGATCGGCACTTATATTTGACCATGGGAGGCCCAGCCTACCACCATGTCAAAAAGGCTCAACACTTACATCCGACCATGGGAGGCCCAACCTGCCACCATGTCGGAAAGGCTCAGCACTTACATCCATCGGCATGGTAGGACACACCTACTACCATCCATGGAAGGGATCTCAGACTCATCACTTCCCCTTGGAAGGAACCTCTATCTGAAGAATACCAAGCTTCTCTCTGAAGTATTCAAACTTCACCCTGGCCATTTCTCGCATAGAATCACATCAGGGCTGATTACGTCCAAGGATAACCCGCGGTCTTCGCCGGGACTGATTACATTCGAGGAAAACCTACATGATTGTTTACGTATGAGAAACCTACAAGCTTCACCAATATTTTATGCTCATACAACCTGCCTCATCGGCTAAGCTATAACTCATCACTCCTTCTTTCGAGAGATCTTGATCTGGATCACATACTAGAGATTCATTGCTCCTCTCTCACTGCATGATTTGCAACCAGGTAAGCATGTCTCAGATCCATCAGGAACTGGCTTAGGTCATTCACAGCAAATCATGTGTTTGGTCATGTATTCCTCAGGCACATCAAATCATCTGATGATTCATTGTGGCATCAACCGTCTCTAATGAAGCATCACTCAATAGCTTCAGGTTCGATGCCATAGATGTGGCCATGGCCTTGCAGTCCATCATTCCAAGTCTCTTCAGGATATCCTACTGCATACTTCTCTTGTCCAAGGGAGATTCCATCCACACTCTGCCACACCTCCATGCCTATATAGTAGTGTGTCATTACCGAGTCCTCATCTCAAACTCGGTAGCAAGTCTCCTTATTGCATCTTTAATGAGTTCCTATTTTTCTGTGAGGAACATGTCATCGACATATAACTGGAGCATTACTAGTCTTCCTCCTTCAACCTTGGAGAAAAGGTTGGAGTTCGGTTTACTCTTAGTAAATCCTAGAGCCATCAATAATCTTTCCATCTTATCATACCATGTCGAACCTCAGGATCTTTTGCAGTCACTCCCTCTGAAGTGGAGCATCATTCTCTCTCTTCCTTTCGTCCTCTATGTATTGAAACATTCTATAATGGAGTAATATGTAGCTTCCTCTGCTACTAATATTCTATGTATCCATCTAGGGTCACTGGATACCAAGATCCTCTATCTTGAACCTTTTCAAAAGTTCTTCTCGCACCCATATGTGAGCTTGTCATCCTCTATAGGATTTCATATTCAACCTTGTAGCAAAGGTTAATATTTTCATCACTCTAGGTGATCTTCAAGCTCCTCATGTATGTGTTGTCCCATGGGTTCCTTCTCTGCTCATACAAGGCCTTCTTTAATTTGCACACATGAGTCTTCCTGTCATGTGTCTCAACTCCCAATGGCTGCAAATGTCTCTTCGTAGTTTATGCCTTCTTTCTGTGAGAAGCCTCATGCTACGAATCTTGCCTTGTATCCCACGATGTTTCCATCTACTGCATACAAGATCTTGTAGATCCATATGGAAGACACTACAGAATTCCCTTCAGGTCTCGATACCGCATCCTAGACATCATTCTTCTTGAACTGGTGTTTTCCTTCCCTTTCTTCTTGGCTACTTCTTCATAGCTGGAAGACTCTTGTTATTTGGAACAAGTATCATCCTTGTTTTCTTGTAGGCGATTGGAAGTGATCTTTCCTACAAGTCAAATGCACCAGTTGTATGGTTAGAAACATTTCATAAGGAATATTCATAATGGAAAATTATTATGCATAAAGATATAATCGTGCAACTATTTTAGCCAGTACAACATTCATCCATATCTGGTATACATAGAAACTTCCAGATTCCTTCCATCTCTACCATAACATTATTGAGACTAATCCCAATATGTTAGCATAGAGGTTTCATCCTAGATAATTAGCAATGGAGTCTTGTATAGAACTATATGCTACTTACCCATAACATACATATTAGTAGTATATTGTTCATTAATGCAAACATTCTACCATGCATAATACACTTCACAACTAAGCAATGTCATATAAACAACTAGATATATAGGAAAAGACAATTCAAATACTTATCTTTATTTGTTTCATGGGTAGACTCCTTCTTGATCCTTCAGCTTTATTATCTTCTTCATTCATTACATCATCATTTCTTATCCAAATGCTAAGTTGGATAAGAGGTTCTTCAAGAATTGAGTCCTTCATATTCCTCATCACTTGAGGGATCTTTGTGAGAGCTTGATCTTCAGTTGCTCCCATCTTCTCTTCTCTTATTATGAGTCGAGCTTCTTCTTGTGTGCATTCTTCCTGGAGTCTATTGAAGGTAATCACTTCCTTTTGGCACACATTCCTCAAATGAATGAATACCATGATCCTGGGAGTCCATTCAAGGTGGTTATAACAATATATTATTCTTCTTATATTACTTTGTCATAGCATCGAACACTTCCTTTTGGTGTCTTCAAGGATGACACATGAGGGAGAGATGATCTTTAATAGGATTTGCAATGATTCTCTTGGCTCTAGCCTTAGCCTCATCTCCCTCTGGCTCTTAGAGCTTTCTTACTGAAATACTGATCCAAGTCAATTTCTTCAAGGATCATGGAGGTCCTATACTTCCATACTCAAAAGTTGTTAGCTTCACCAAGCTTGTCATCAAGCTGGTGTGATTTGTCATTTTGAAATGAGAACCTCAAATGTAAATAGAAAAAGATTATATCTTACCGATTTGAGGTGTCTTTCCTAGTTTCGAAGCTCGCTGATATAGGGTTTGTCAGAGAAATCCTAATTTTCAAAACTTGGAATCTTTCAAATATTATTGGATAGAAATATGTGGTTCCTGAAGGTGAGCTGATCAGCATACTCATTTTCCTAAAACTGTGATCAGAACTGCAAAAATTTGATTCCCTAGTTTTCTTCAATTTCTTCTACAAAATTTTCTGATATTGTTTCTGCGGTATCTCCGAAATTACTACTCCTCTATGTCTAAAAATTTGCACTGATATATCTTCATCTATCCTCTTTCCAACACCATATTTTTGAGCAGAATTGATTTCACCAATTGGGACTTATTTGGATTTTCCCAAGGTGACTGTTTTTTGTGACTGTTTAGGATAGCGAACTTGTAGGGACTATCACGTGTCACTGTTTTAACTTCGGGGTCTGAAACTTTTACCATAGAAATTAAAGTTTGTGCCCTTTTTGTAACATCTTCAAAAATTTCATTTGGACCTTCGTATCCCAAGATATAGCAATTCTCCCTAGGTGTCTTGTTTAGGGATGAATCCCGGGAGAGGCTGGAACCCTGATTTGGAGGAATCATATCTCCAAAAATATAGAGAATCTGAGGCTGAAACATTTACAAAGGGTACATCAGGAATTTATCTTTGGCCTGTAAAAGTTTTGGCTCCTGATACTTCTCCAATATTGAGATATAGCGAATGTACCAAAGCTAATAGTTTTAGTATTTTAGGTTTTTCAGGCATGAAACCCTAATTTCCATTAGCTGCCATTGTAGCTATATTTTAGTTGTACAGTGAAACTTTTCTGATTCAAATTTTAATGAGAGCCTTAAATGGAAATACAATAGATTTATATCTTACCAATTTGAGATTCCAGAACTGGATCTAGAGCTAATCTTTTGCGGTGTTGATTTTCTAGTCCGGGGTCAAATTAGGGTTTGACTTTCCCAAAGTTTTACCCAACCAAAAACTTTGATCTTGGTCTCTAAATTTCGATTCTGAGAAGGAGAGAAATACTATGTGGGGCTCACTCAAAAATTCCTCTATTTTGAAAATCCCTAATTTCCCGTAGTAGTGACATGCACGAGGACTTCACTTAGTGAACCTCTCACATAGCACATGCGATCGTGGGAAATTAAAGAATACCCTTAATTTCTAGAGATATTGACCCAAACTCTTTTTGTTAAAACCCCCTCCCAATACTTAAAACCTCCTCCCCACCCCTTTTTATACCTCAATCCTTATAAACCACCCTATCCACCCCCACCTTAAACCCCCCATCCCCCCCAATACCTGCAATATATTGGTTCAATTTTTGATAATTTTAAAACCCACAATATGAACTAAGGTGATAGGATTTTGGTCAACAAGTGAAGCCCCCATGGTGACAGGCCAAAAACTGAAAATTCCCGGAATCAAATTATGCTTCGACAGAAAGATGTGCCCTTCAATGGAGAGTTAACCTATCCTCCTTTTTCTGACGATCTATGGAGAGAGACCCAAAAAGTAAGGATCCCTAGCTTCTGGAGCTATACAATGTCTTCTTCTCAGGTTAGCTCTGATACCATGTTAGATTTTTATCATTTAATCAATATGATCTAGGATCTTATATGAGACAATAACATGCACATCAATAATCACAAGAGACAAGAGACACAAAGGATTTTCCTCGAGGAAACATAAAGGAGAAAACACCGCAACTTCCTCAGAGATAGAATGAGCACTAATAGAAAAATTAAAACACAAATATACAAAAATGATCTATGGCAGCTGTTCTTTCTTTCAATTGTGCGAGCTCCTCCTTTCTCACTCATGCGCTACTGTTGAGTGAGTGTGTGCCCCCAATAGAGAATTTCACTCTCTATATATACTAGTTTTCCACTTGACAATTACTCTACATGACCAACCTCACTAGGAGAGTCTAATAACCCTAATACCCCTCAATTGTGGGGACTATTTCCCCAACTTACAATGAAGGGTTAACCTCAACTCAATTGTGGGGACTATTGCCTCGAATTAGAATGGAGGGTTAACCTTAATGACTTTACATGAATTTATTATATTAATGACTCTCCTGATCAGAGGAACAAACATCTCTGTCGGGTTATAATAAAATACAATAAGAAATATGGCAAGTTAATACATTCTGAAGTTACAAATACATAAACAAGATTTACTTACAAATTCATGTGGGATTTGTTGATGTTATAGCTAACCCATTGTATAAAGGTTTACTCATAATCAAGTAAGAGGGTCCAAAGGAATCATATCTTGTGATTATGGTAGGAAATATTCCCTTTCCTAGGGGAATCAACACAAGTATAGTCAATGCTTTAGCTGTAATTGATTGGAATTATTTGGATAGTGACCATACAGTGACGATGGCGGGAAATTGCTAAGAATTTACTGCTTCACCGTTCAAATTACGGTATTATTTTCATAAATTATTAAAAAAATTTAACAATAAAAAATAAGAGAAATATTTAATAATCATAAGGAACACAGAAATCAATGTGATTTCACTCCAGTTTTGTTTTCCACAAATCGACTAGAATTGAGATAGAGGAACATAAAGTAGAAAAGGTGCATCTGTTGGGATTCTTGCACTCTTGAGATTTGTGTGTCGCACATATATTGGGATTCTTTCCCTCGTGATATTTGTTAGACACATAGTAGCAAAGTTGCATCAATTGGACGACGAAATCTTAAAGGGTGAGCACTAAGTCCCAATCCCTCACATATATCTTCATATAATATATTTCTATTTACTTTGTATCCCATGGAATCTGCATCCACTTCATATGGAATTGGAAACAATTACTCTCAATTCGATGTTTTTATTAATCACCGGGGCCTTGATGTCAATAAAGATCTCACTAGCCATCTCTACAATCTCCTTCGTGCACACGTGCTCGAAGTATTTATGGACATTGAGGAATTGGAAATGGGAGACAACTTGGGTCCTCAATCAAAGGGCTTATTAAGACAACCTCCCTCCATATAGCAATTTTCTCTCCTCTATATGTTGAATCAAGCTGGTGCTTCTCGTTTCCTTTCCACGAGCGACGTTCGATCATTAACAGGGTCATGTTAGAAAGCCTAGGGACGTCTAGCAAGCCGGTCCCCCATCCTTTGTAGGAACCGAAGTGTTAGTACGTGCAAGCCATGACTGTGAAATGATATGTTCCTCCGCGTCACTTCCATTCATCTCTCATTCTGAGCCACGACATGACTCCCACATCATGTGAGTACTCACACACTATGTAAGTATATTTGTCTAACCATCTGTCGCCCGTTATACATCATCCCGAAGCCATAGTTCGTCACGGCATCATTTTCCATCGAAAATTCAAGGACACAACAAACACGTGGCGTGTAATAAATGGACAATAAAAAACACATGGTGAAATATGGTTGGTAGGATAGCAGACAAAATTTCCAAAAGAACCTCATATAGAAAAACGCCTACAACATAAAAATATTATGGGGTTTTCATTTCCAAGGAAAAGTATGATGCTCTTGTCACCAAGAGCGGTCATTGTAGGAGAAAGTTTTTACAGAGAGAAAATGATTAGCATGCAGGTATGTTGTACTGTTGGGTTTTTGCTTCTATTCTCCTTGACTGTATTTGTATATTTTAGTTGGGTTCTGCTCCAAAGGGTTCAATACTCTCTTCCATCATGGTATAACTTGCTTTCACAGTACAAAATATTCAAGAGCTTTCCATAGACTGAAAGAGAATCCCAATTTTTCATTATTTCAAACTTATTTTGAGTTGCATTGCTTATAGTCAAACAATACATAAAGAATATAACTACATCGGATTCCCATTATCCTTGTAAAACCCCAACGTAAAGATGAACTGTGAATTGATTATACTTCTGCTTAAAGATTTCCTTTTTATCGTTGTTGCTATTCTTGGTCGAGTTGATAACATATGGACCGTAAATAGTATCAAGTTCATTTGTTAGCCTTTATACTAGAAAAACAATATTTTTATTATAATTAGCTGAACTTGTTTCATTTTTTTGTAGAAACCTGGAAATCATGTGCCATATCTAGGTGCTACATTTCGTACTACTGTTTCACATGTGTCCAACATTGTTGGTCTGGTAAGTTCACTCGTGCAATCCCTTTTGTTTCTTTTATTCATGTATATGTCCATGGTTGAAACTAAATTTGGACGATATTGGGTTTTGGCTCTCATGTCACTTGTCTAGTTTTGTTGGCATTGTAAGTTCACTAGGGAAACATATAAGTTGCCAAAGGACGTTGTTATTAAACAACTAAAGAAATCAAGAGTGGTCAGAATATCTATGATAAACTTGAGGGCATTGGTTAGATTACAAGTTCTACGCTAAATAACCCCATATCACTTCAAATTGGTTTATTTATTCATCTTTGGTTAGATGCGTGCTTACATTTTTGAGATATAATGATGATGTATGTCTGTTGTGACTTTATTATATTATAGGGAATATGAGGATAAAGGGGTTGGCGCATTGTACAAATCCTGAAGTGCTCTTCTTTGATTTCCTCCTCTTCACTATAATAGCCCAACTCTTCCTCCATCTTGCTTCTGAGATCTGCTTGTTGTGGATGTATCTGTACTGCTCTAACTTTACTTGCCAATACTTTTTTTTTATCTTCTTTCATGTCTCCTATATATAGCTTCATGTGGCAATCACAGTGTTCTAACTCTTTTTTTAATTCAATTTTTATTTCATCCTTCTCTTTGCTTCGGGACGATTGCTAATTTCTTGGTATTTTCTTCAATTGTTTTATGTAGTTGTTGTCTAATATGGACCTTTTCTATGAATCCTTGATGCACAAAAAATACGTGGACAGTTGATGAGTGGTGGGGGTTGAAATATGCTTAGGTGCTATTAAAAGGGGCGTGCATATGTTGAGGACGTATGGTTATTGATGCTTTGAGTTAGAAGAGCCGTCGAGTATGGAAACATTGGTATCTTTGGAGGTCTTTAGCTCATTTGAATGTGTGAAGATGAAGATGATGCAAGAATTGGCACATTGTGAAAAGTGTTTCAATTGCTGCATTGGGTCCTCAAGTTAGACGAACTTCCAAGTATGGAAGCATTAGTATCTTTGTAGTATTTATGGGTAGATAGATGTGTGAAGTTGAATATGATACAGGGGTTGGCACATTGTACAAAGTTTTAGTTGTTATATGTTCATGGATGATTTTAGTTAGAAGAGTTTCCAAGCATCGAAACACAAATATCTTTCGAGGACTTTCTCTCATATGAATGTGTGAAGCTGAAGAGGATACAAGGGTTGGTGTTGTTAATAATGAAAACTAATCTAATGTGTTTACAAGAATTTTTCATAATCGGCATACCTGGCATCGGTTTTACTCATGTAACTTACTTCATGAAGTATATAGTGCATGGTTGGGATATGTAATGTATTGGTAGTCTAATAGGTTGAGGCCTGTCATGTAATCTCTCATTCTTCATTAATGAGCTTCAATACTTTTCTTGAGTGGATGTTTCCCCTTATGGGGTTTTACCACATGAAAATACTTGTCTATGATGTTGTTTCATCATAGTTTTTTGTCTTTGAATTTTGACAAGTGGTATCAGAGCCATGTGAGAAAGAGAGACGACGTCAGGCTAAACCTGTCGTTGCTTGGCCTATTTTCTATTTTGGTCACTTGAAGAAGAAGGATAGCCACCGTGGAGAAGAGAGGAGTGTGCTACTATCATTGATGGTGATGGAGAGCCCTGAGTGTTGCACAAGAGATTCACCTTGTTGAGAAATATCATATCACGTTCATTCATAAAGGGGGGTCTTTTATTGTAAAAAATAAGGTCAATATATTGTAGGTATTGGGGGCTAGGGAATAGGGTATGGGGGGTTTCTAGTAACTACAAAAAGAACTAGGGAATAGGGGTTTTTTAATTGGAAATGTGTATTGGGATGGGGGATCAACAAAAGGATTTTTGTAAGTAATTATCAATATCTAGTGAAATTAGGGGTATTATTTAATATCCCATGAACGAAGGCGCTATGACATGATTTCACTAAGTGAATACCTTGTGGAGTGTTGTCAGATCATGAGTATACCCACCGTGGAAACCACGTGAAGAAGAAATTCATGAAGGTGAGGTCAACAGTCTCACTAAAATCATGGAGGAGCCCATTCCTGAAGATGGAGGTGAAGACGAATGTTACTAGACCGTGATGAACCATGTCATTTCTGCACAAGGAGGAAAGGGAGCTGCTGGAATCCCAAATCTTGCTGTTGAGTTTGAAGAGGAAAGAAATCTCTACGTGAGCTTTGGCTGCTAAAGGATATCCCATGTGCTTCTTCGTGAAGAGGAGGTTAGAAGTCTAACTCAAAGTGTGCCATTGTTGGACAAGGTTTTTTTTTAAGCATGGAGGAAGAGAGAGCCCACATGGGGAGCTGTGTATAGAAGAGAGGAGGATTCTTGTTGCCTCGTGAACCCTTACTCGTTGTTGGATGTGATGAGATCCGATTGCCATTGGAGAAGTGTTGTTATTGCTGGAGAGGTCGCACTTTGAGAAGAAGGGAGGCCTGTTTTGTTACTGGAGGATCGTGAGAGATGCCTACATGGGAAGCCGAGTATAGAAAAGAGGAGGTTGCTTGTTGCCTCATGAACACTTGCTCACTGCTAGACATGAAGAAAGCTGGTTGCTATTGGAGAAGTGTTGTTGCTGCTGGAGAGGTTGCACATGGAGAAGAATGGAGGAATGCACTGTTACTAGAGGACCGTGAGAGATGTAGAAGTAAAGCCAACAACTGTTTGAGATAAATGGTGGTAAAGAAGAAAAACCCTATGCTATATATATATAAAAGCCATTCAAGCCATGATTGCAGTTTCTTGTTTTGGAGTATTTTGTTCGGGAAAATATATATATATATATTTTAAAAAAATAACCACAATGTCTATCACAAAGTTTGAATTGAAAAATTTAATGGTAAAAATAATTTTGAACTATGGAAATTAAATATGTAGGATATTTTAGTTCAACAAGGGTGACAAAAACCCTTGGACTGTGAGAGAAAGAAACCTCTAACTTTGTCAAATGATGAATGGGAGGAATTAGATGCTAGAGCACTTAGCACAATTCTATTATGTCTTGCATATGATGTGTTATTTAACATTGTTGGAGAAAAGACAGTAGCAAGCCTATGGAGCAAGTTAGAAAGTCTGTATATGACCAAATATTTGACAAACATAATTTACTTGGAGCGATCGCTGTACGGTATGAGAATGAAAGAAGGTACGAAGATACCAGGTCATTTAAATGTTTTTAATACTCTTATTTACTCGTTAAGTAGTATGGATGTTAAAATTGATGATGAAGATAAAGCAGTTAATCTCTTATGTACTTTACCTTAATCTCGGGGTCAAGTAGTTTCTTCCTTTAGCCTTAGTACAACCGATACCTTAGAATTTGACAGTTTGGTTGGAGCATTATTGTCTGAGGAGTTAAGGAAGAAATCTAGTCTTGAAACATCTTCTCCAGAAGCTTTGGTTGTTAGAGGTCGATCCAAAGAGAAATGAGAAAAGTCAAGAGGTACTTCTAGGTCTAAATCGAAGTGTAAAAAGAAAAAATTAAAATGTTGGTACTGTAACAAGACTGGTCATCTCAAGAATGACTGTTGGAAAAGACAAGAATCCAAGAAATATGACTCCAAATCAGAGGCAAATTCAGTTAACTATTCTAATTCAGGTATGATCGATGAGGAATTTAGCTTTTCATTACTTCAATTTATTTACGTAGATTGTGAAATCAAAAGAAGGGTTATTGGTATGATAGACTACCACTATTGGATTGATTTTTGAATAGAGAGTTTTTCTTTATTTAGAATATGGATTTAATTATGCAGAAATTGGTTTAAAATACAATTTAGAATGTAAATAAATAGAAAATGTATTATGTATAAAAGTTCGATTATAATAAATATTCCACCAAATTTTTATCAATTTTTTTATTATTAAAAATATCATTTACTATACAACTATAACTTTAAATTTAAATAAATACTATTATTATTAAACAATGTGGGTTCCCAGGTTGTTAGAATGATAAACCTGGAGCACGTCAACTGTGCAGATGATCAACCATGAGCGCCTCAACTATGAGTAAATAACCAATTTCCATAAGTCTAAACAATGGAATCACTACATGAATGCAAATGTAGTGTGCCTAAGGTATAAGGCTATGGTACTAAGGTGGATTATTCTCTAACACCCCCCCTTAAGCCTTACCTAGTACAACTTAACCAAAAATATAATGGAGGCGTTGGAAACTAAGGCTCAAGTCACCTCGTACAATAGAAAATTTTATTTGTCCATAAAAACAAGGTAAGGAGGAAAACCACATGGCAACAAAACCTCCCCTAAAAAAAGGACATGGAGACAAAAATATGAAATTGAATGGTATCCATCACCATGTATCATCCACTCTAAGAAGGGATATCAGACAGGTGAAGGCATTCTCTATGAAACACTTGGTAAAAATGTCAGTAGTTTGCTCTGCAGATGGGCAATACTGCAAGGCTATCACATGATCATGCACCACGTTTTGGATGTAGTGCATGTGTATCTCAATGTGTTTGGTCCTCTATCTCTGCACTTGATATGTGGAAATATTTATTACACTTTTATTATCACACCAAATTACTTTGGGTGAATCAAATGCAACTCCAAGTTCCCAAAGAATACCTTGCAACCACACACATTGTGTAGCTGCGTTCACTGCTCCTCGGTACTCGGCCTCAACTGAAGATAGAGATATGGTGTGTTGTTTCTTTATTGAACATAATATGGGAACTTTTTCTAACATTAATACATAACTTGAAGTGGAATTCCTGTCATTGAGATCGCCATCCCAATCAAAATCAAAAAATCCCACTAGTTTGAGTGGACAACTAGCAGCATAGTGTACCCTGAAGTGTTTGGTTCCTTGCACATATTGAAGAATACTCTTGGATTCTTTCCAATGGATATCATGATTATATTGCATATATATAGCTAAAAACCCTACAACATATGCTAAATCATGCCTGGAATGTGTAAGATACAACAAACTCTCAACTAGATGTTTATACAAAGAGCTATCCACCAATGGAGACTCACCAACATCACCTAGTTTGATACTAGAAAGGAATGGGAACTTGGATGCCTTATATTCAGCCATATTAAACTCCAATAACATGTCTAAATCATAATTTTTTTGGATTACCTTGATCCCTCTTTCATATTTCTCAATTTCCAAACCAAGAAATTGCTTCAACAATACAAGATCAGTCATGGAAAACACACTGTGCAATGAAGACTTGATTGAACCAATTTATTTGGTCCAACCACCTGTAATCAAAATATCATCAACATAGAGTACAATGACTTGAAACACATCACTAGTATGCTGCAAATAAACATTAGGATCATATTTGCATCTTTCAAAGCCAAGTGATAGCATAAAATTGTCCATCTTGGCATACCAAGCCCTGGGGGCTTGCTTGAGGTCAAGAGATATAGATTCTGCAAAATATTATTCACATACTCTTTTCCATTATCAATCCTAAGTACTTTTATCTTGTTCCCACATTAATTCTCAACTAGAGATTTCCAAACCTTGAGAGTCTTAAAGACTTCAGATTTGCTTTTGAGAAAGTATACCCAGCAAAACCTTGAGAAATCATCTATGAAGGTCAACACATACCTTGATACTCCATAAGAGGGAATGGGAAGAGGTCCAATAAGATATGAATGCACTAATCCAAGCACTTGAGTAGTTCTCCTTTCTTTCCCTTTCTCATAGTTTCACTCTGGATGCATTCTCACTACATAACCAATGCATGATCCATTGGAGATCTTGATAGAAGGAATCCATTCCACCATGCCTTATTTGCTCAATCCTAGAGATATAAGTAGTTTAGATGGATGAACCTTCTATGCCATAGCTTGATTTCCTCATTCGCATGAGTAAGGAGCACATTCCCTCTAGAGTAGGGAAGGAAATGAGAGAACTTGTACATCCTTGCTTGATGGTCAACAAATCCCAAAGGCACCACCTTCTTGGTATAGATTTCAGCTATCTCCACTATGTCTGGTGTAAATGTTACTCTCTTGGCTTCACCAATGTGAGTCATTTGGTAAACTAAGAGTATATTCGCTGCCAATTCTAGTACAAACAAAACATTGTTAAAATACCCATCTTCAAGATCAATCCTGCCAACCCCTGTGGCTTGGATCTTTGAATCATCACCCATTCGAACAATTGGACCATTGTTAGAATACATGGATGAGAAGAAATATTTCAAAGAGGCCATATTCCTTAAAGCTACCAAATCAATGATGAAGGATGAAGAGTCGAAAGAACCAAAAATCCAATGCATGGAACCTCTCTTTGTTGTTTGAGCATGAACCTCCATCCTTCTTCCTTGCGTCCTCGGGAAGTGGGATATTGTTATTCTCCAATATCTTCGCCATCATGTCTATGGTATTCTTCATACATGCACTATATGGATTCCACCCTTTATGACAGTAGGTGCATTTGTTCTTCTCCTTGTTCTTCTTTTCCTTGTCCTTGCAAGTATTCGAACCTACAACTGAAGTTTTGGGTATTTCTTGCGTCTTCTTGTATTGCTGCCTCGAATCCTTAGATTTATTCTTTCCCTTGGATGGATTTGAAACTCTTGCATCAAGAGCTTGGTATTTACTGGATTTGATGGTTCCCATCTGCACTAGCTTGTCTTGCTCTTGAGTGAGTGACTCCATGAAGTCAGCTAGTGATGGCATGCGCTTGTTTCGAGCTGTAAGATTGCTAGAGTGAAATGTGATTACAAACATTGAGTACTTTGTCCCTAGCTTTGAAAGTATGGATAGTATGAGCCGATCATACTTCTTTTAGATGCCACATTGCTTGAGATGAAGTGTGAACGACTTGAACTTGGTGAAGAAATCCTGTATTGTCTCAAAATGAGCAGGACTAAGGGAGATGAGCTCATTTTCGAGCTGATGACCTCTCATTTCATCATTCTTCCCAAACAATGTCTCAAGTTTGAGCCATACTTCATTGGGAGTTGATAGAATATCTACATGAAAGAGAAAGTCTCTCAAAATGCTAAGACAAAGCATTCCAAATGCTTCATCAAGCATGTTGAAGAACTTTGATTTCTCAACAACAGAGTTTGGTTAAACCGATGTCCCCATGGCCACCTGTACAGGCCTTTCGACCTCACCTAAATAACCATTTTGGCCTTCCATTCAAAGTAGTTGAATGGGGTTAGTAGGACATGGTTTTACTTCATTTATACTAGTGCTCTTGGTGACAAACCGCTGAAATGTACATGCAAACAAACACTTGAATATATGTGGAAAATATCTCAAACAACAAATCAAACACTATGAAATGGATTTGAAACTCCAAACTTGATCTGATACCATGTGAGAATTGATTCACAGATGGATCTAGGAGCCTAAGAAACTCTCACAATTCGATATTGTTTTAATCTATGCACAAAATAACTGAAATAGTGAAAAATACATACACACATGATGTCAGTAATAGATATCGGTATGACTTTCCAACATCTTACTATGTCTGGATCAATTATATAATACAATAGGGAAAAATCGCAAGGCTTTTGAATCCATCTGGATGCATACAAGTATCGACTCAAGATTTGACCCTTAAACCCCCCTAGGTGGACCAATGAGCTTCCTAATCATCCAAAATGGTCATGAATTCATGTGTGAACATGGACAAGGAATGATGGAACATAAATGGAGGTATGATAGGCATGAGTGAGCACACGGGTGAGAAGGAGTGGCTCTAGGAGGGAAATAAATTCCCAAGGAAGGCCAAAAACCACCTAAGCCAAGCACTAGCACCTCAAGTCAAACAAGATACATGAAATCGGGGATGGGGGGCACATGTTGGTTGAATGTGATCAATGTGGATTCCTGGGTTGTCAGAATGATCAACCTAGAGTGCCTCAATTGTGCAGAATGAACAACCAAGAGCGCCTCAACTATCAGTAAATGACCAATTTCCCTAATTCTAAACCATGAAATCACTGCATTAATGAAAATGAAGCGTGCCTAAGGTATACTACTATGGTACTAAGGTGTATTATTCTCTAACAAGAATCCCCCCCTAACTTTCACAATTTTATGCTATTATGTTGTGGTAGATGTTTATAAGTGTTGCATACTTCTAGGAAAATCATGTGGCAATGTAGCGGGCATTGTCACCATGTGGATCTTGTTATTATTGATTTTTTTAAAGTTAAATGTTGAATCTCAAATTGATGTCAAATATTTTTTATTTTATTTTATTAATATAAAAACATTAGTATATATATGATACATGTTTGTCAATTAGATAAAACACAAATCAATTAGTTTATATTAATTATGCTTTTTTATTATAGTGATAGTAATTTACCATTAAAAATTAAAAATATATAATTTTTTGTTAATCATAGCCTAGGTTAGGTGGCTGGGAGCATTGCTTGTGATACTCCCCACCCAAGTTCCAATTTAGCTCATTACATTCTAGGCTCGACATTGGGAATACCTTAATTCTTAGTGAATAATAGGTATTTGTCTTTCCATGGACGTAGCCCCAATTTAAAAATAAAAAATAAAAAATAAAAATGTCTATCTTTATTTATTAAGTTGCATATTTGTTATTTATTAGTATTATTATTATTATTGAATTTTTAAGGTTAAATGTTGAATCTAAAATCGACATCAAATCTTTATTATTTTATTAATATGAAGGCATCAAATCTTAGTCAGTCGATACATGATTTGGTATTTTCTTGTTGTCCACCATAAAATAGGATACTTAAATCTTAGTACGATCCAACTAGGTCCACAAGTTTTAATATATGCAACATAGTTGGGCAACTAGGCCAGGTCATATTTGAATTTTTCAACACAGTATGGATCTCTTTCTCTCAAAAAAACAGAAGAAGCATCCCATCTACCCTGGCTGCCTTCTATTGCAAAGAGCTCTTGCTGAGAGATCATTTTGAAACAGGAAGAGCCAACTTCCACTTGTTGGAAGGATTCCATCTGACTAGCCTTCTGAGGAGATTGTAATTGTCTCATATGCTTGATTCTTAGTGTTGTAGGAGATTGGGGCTCACTTCGAACCCAAAGGGTGGAAATCTCCTCATTCTTCTGTATGGTATGAATGATGTTCCACCAATGCATATGATTGGTAACAAATGAAGTAAATTCTCTTAGTTTAATATCTCCCAAATAAGGAATTGGATTGGAGTGGACTTCCATAGGGCATTCTCTTTCATGCAAAAATAATTCACATAGCATATTTTTATATGAAAAAGTGCTCTTAATGAAGTTGTCCAAGAATTTAGGGGTTGAAAATACTTGATAGGGTCTCCCTTGTTTTAGTGCTTTGATTTTAAACAAGGCCGTCTGTTCATATAAGAACACTAGATAAGATGGGGATGGAGCTCTGCAGCTCAACAATTCTTGAATTAGGATGTATATGTCCTTACCCAGTTTTTCTTTTTCTTCTTTTAGGAACTTAATCTTTCTCAGTTCATGTATATCCTTATGGAAATCATCCCATTGGGATAATTATTTAGCCCATTTATCCTTAAGATCTTGGATAATCCTCCTATGTTCAGACAAGGAGATCATTCCTTTTTCCATCAGGATGGTAAGATATTTCCATTTACTGAGTTCAATTTGCAAGAGATAGAGATTCTTTTCCAATTCTTGCTCCTTCTTACCTCTTTTATCCTCTCCTTTTCCTTTGTCCAACATAATTTCTACTTCAACCCCTGCTCTAGGCACTTCTATTTGTGTTGCTGATTCAACAAAGAATTTCGGGAATGTTGGTTCTTATGTAGCAACATCCCTTTTCTATGTTTTAGCCCCAGCAACTTCAGTTTGAGTTGCAGTTTCAACAAACAATTTTGAGGATGTTGGTTCTTATGTGACAACATCCAATTTCTGTGATTCACTCAAAGTACACATTGTTTGACCTTCTGCTTCAATGTCAGATCCTTGGAGTGCTGGTTCTTGTGTAACAACCTCCTGTTCCATAATTATTTCAATGTTTTTAGGCTGTGGAGATTTCTATATCCCCTAATGATTGAGACTGATCCTACATCAATTCAATGTCCCTGGATTGCAGAGACTGATATGGAATTAGTTCAATTTCCTTTGACTATTGGGATTGTATTTCCTCTTATTCTTGGAATTCCTGATTAGGGGTTATGCTCAGCCTTGGATTACTTTCTTCCGTCAATTCTACTGGTGGTATTTCTTCTCTCCCCTACCTTGCTTTTACTAATTTCCATGTTGTTATATGCACCATTGTAAATCTATACCCTTCAAGTTTGAATAGATATCCACATTCAAGGAATAGTAGTTCATCATGTTCACCATCCTTCAAAACAGAAGGTGAATTCTCCAACTGCAGCTTCTACCAAGGTGTTCAATATTTGCACCGTCTAATTTTTGCAATCTTCCTTAAACCTCTACACTTCATCTCAGAGTGTTTGTACTTCTTCCTTTAACAGTTCATTCTCAAAAAGTAAATTTTCAATTTAAGGTATACTTGCAATAGGTTCCTTCGTAACAGCGAATGCTTAGTGTCTTAGAATAGGAATTTTAACATTTTCCCCTATTACATGTAGTGCTTATGCCACATTAGAATCTCTAGTCCTTGTCCTCTTTGCAGGGCTAGATGTCTAGCCCTTAACACTTGGTCTTTTCCTTCTTCTACGTGACACAAGAATTTCCACATTTTCAGAAGCATGGATGGAAAATTCACCAACTTTCCTAGTTTCAAAAAGAAATTCCTCCTCCTGAATTATGGTTCCCCTCATTTTAGGGGAGGATTCAATGTTTAGGACTTCTACATCCCCTCCTTCTATTGCCTCTATATAATGTCCTACCTTTGCCATTGAATCTTCCTTAGTTACAACTTCTACAACTACTCAAGTTTTAGCTTCTACTGCTGCAGCTTCTCTCACATCTTCCTCTTGAACATTCTTCAATTGGACTGCCGACATTCCATCCCTCCCCCCAACTGAACCCGATGATCTCTTCTCAACACTTTCTTCCTCAATAACTTCTATTTCCAATACAGGTTCCCGGTATACCCTTGGCCTAGGAACAAATTGTTCCCATGTTAACTTTTGATGTGAAAGGACCCTCAAAACTAACAATTTGATTAATCCATGATTTGTTAGGGAAGATACGGTATTCCAAGATGCTTTTACGTATTGAGCCATGCTTTGTAGGGATCTTAGAAGATAAAATGGCATATTGAGTAATCTATTATGGCGTAAATGGGACAGTAGGATAAAGTCATAGATATAAATGATTTGGTCCCTGCATTCACAAGTTATGTATTTCTTTAAAAAGATGACAACTTGATCCTAGGGTCTTGGCAGTGACTCCATTGTTTTCCCCCTTCCTCTTAGTTGAAAAATTTCGCTAGCTACAAGAAAGTCGCGTACTGCGGTCAAATTGTGTGCCTTCTGACCAAACCATCTCGTCCCAATCTGTGGTATCATGTTACTTCCACCACAATTGCTTATGTAATGTCTATTTGCAATCCTCTAACTGTTGAGTGAGTATCGTTCAAGTTTAGATAAAATTGCAGTGTCGTATCCACAGTGAAGCCGTTCAATCCATGGAAGTACTCTGTCCACCAAGCTTCCTGAAAGATGGTAAATACTTCCCCATTTTTGCGCAGTGACGCTATGTTTTTAGGTTCATGTCTTGCTGGGATACCCATATTAATTCCTTTCTGTATGTTCTATTAGCAAATGCAAGAATTACCAGACTTGGACGTTGGATTCACATCATGCAGTAACAAGCAATGGATAGTCGAAGTTCAATTGGGTATTTTCAGAAAGTTGGCATGGTTATTTTCAGAAAGTGGCACGGTTAATTTTGGAAATTGGTACAGTTATGGGTTAAAATCAATTGGTCGAATCTCGCACGAGTTGGGTAGAATGATGGTCATATCACGAATATGGGCAATAAATTTTTTACTTGTTTCCCTTGCGGAGAACTAATTATCAAGGTCTGCTAACGGAGACTAACGACAAGGTATAATTATTGTTGTTGTGTCAAATCATGCCTAATTATGGTTATGATTAGAACTCGTACCTTTCAATATAATGTTGAGCTGCCATCCTTGAATGGTGGCATTATTTCATGGTTCCATCATTCATGAGGATATAAATACGCACATGCTTACATGAGTTGGGCATTGTCAACTGAGTGGATAAAGTACATCCATGCTAGCACAAATGTACATGATGATCAAATGAGCATCTAATAATCCTCGTGAAGACTGGAGCAGGATGATAGAAACTAGCGAACATATAACAATCTTGTGGCTGAAGAATTGGCGGAGTCACAACCACAAATTGGAAAGATATGGCGAAGTCGCAGCCACGAATTGGAAAGATTTGGTGGAGCCGCAGCCACGAATTGGAAAGAACTGGCGGAGTCATAGCCACGAAATAGGAAAATTTGGCAGAATTTTCCCGGAGTTGCAACTACGAAAGTAGGAAAAGTTGGCAGAATTTAGTGGAGTTGTAGCTGTGAAATAGGAAAAATTGGCAAAATCTTAGCGGAGTTGGAGCTGCAAAATAGGAAAAGTTGGTAGAATTTTAGTGGAGTTGCAGCCATGAAATAAGAAATGTTTGCAGAATTTTAGCGAAGTTCCAGCTGCGAAAATAGGAAAATTTGGCAAAATTTAGTAGAGTTGCAGCTACAAAAAAAAGAAAAATTGACATAATTTTAGCGAAGTTGCAGCTACAAAATAGGAAAAGTTGGCATAATTTTAGCGGAGTTGTAGCTGCGAAATAGGAAAAGTTGGCAGAATTTTAGCAAAGTTGCAGCTGCAAAATAGGAAAAGTTGGCAGAGTTTAGCGGAGTTTCTAACGCTTCAACATCGTTCTAAAAAAATCAAGGAGTTGTCCAAAAATAAGAGGATCAACAAGAATTCCTGCAATCGCTTGGACCATATTACGATGATTCTTCTTTGGGTGATCCTTCGTCCATAGTCCTGTACACAATTCTAAAAAAAAAACCCATCAAATCTTAAAAATAAAAATAAAAATTATTTATTTACACTTTTCTGTGCAGAATTGCAGTAGTTCTTTTTAAGAATTCTCAGGGATAGGGGAAGATCCATTCTCCTACGTAAATTGGTTTATGATACAGTCACATTCACTTTTTCATGCACAGATCCCTAATGGTCTTGGCATATATGGGTACATCATGTAAGTCCTGTAACAGTGGAATCTTAACATAAATATTCTTCAATTACCCTAGGAGATTGAAATGAGGTTGTTCCACCACCTTCTGCAAATTCAAACGTTAAGGATATGGTGGTTCTCTTTTCATATGTGTAAATTGTGTTTCAATGCATGTTTCTGCATGTGCTTCTGGTGGTATTTACATATGGGTTTTAACATCCTGAATAATGGGGACTGATGTACTAAATGAATTCTCAAATTGTTGATTTATTCTTTCTTCGTTCACAGAAGATGGAACATCCTCAGTGACTATGGGTTCCACTACCCTCCCTGATCGTGGGTGCATATCATTGCAGGGAAATTAGGAAATGGAGTAAGTTGGCATGTTATGAGTTTCAAATTGATGTATTACCTTATTATTGGGGTTAGTAATGGGTTGAGAAGGAATTTGAGGTCTAGGTGGTGCATTCATTGATGCATTATTATGGAGTTGCAACTGCGTGTAGGTTCTATTAACTTCACTTGGCTACTCCATTGAAGTAAATATGGCATCTAGAATGAGGCATACCATATACAACATTGAGTGTGAGGAAAATGTTAGGTCTCCTATCACTTGTGTTTATTGATGGGAATATGTATGGGTTATTGAACTTGGACATAGTGCTAACATAGAGAAATTAGAATGATAACATGATCACTTACCTAGTGATCATGTTTTATTGGTTTATGAGGGATTCTTTTTGGATTTTTTTCTGCCCATTTTCACCTTTATTTTATTGTTTTTTGGTAGTCTTGTTTGGTCCATCTAGTAAAAGAAACTCTTTGTTCAAACTACTTGATGCATGCAAATTCAATCAACGCATAATTACTATATTTGCAGGTTCATAAATTTGTATTCGATTATCTGTTGGGTTGGTAGGGTTTTTTATTTCCCAATCCCCTCTTCTCTCATGCAATGCACTTATCTTCATTTTGGCCTCCATCATCTTATACACTATCAGAAATCATCACCAATCACTTGTGACCTAGTGTTATTTCTTCTACCGTGGCTTGGTGCTATTACAATTTTACATTTCAATCTATCCTTAGGTTGTTATGATCATACTAGAACTATAGCCTCATGAAAACCTAAGTGGACACAATTAAAATAGAGGGGTAACACCCTAAACGTAATCACCATAAAAGATCAATATTGTAACAATGTGGTTTATTTGAAGCATTGATCATCCTTTTCCTTTTATCTAAATTCATAATGATAGTTTTTCAAACAGTGCAACAGGGATTGTGGTTTTCTTTTTATTAGTCATTAGTTCTAATGTCCACTTATTATGAATTTACAATGTTGCTAAACACATTTGAAGTTTCATGATTGGTTGATTTCTATAGAATGATATTATTCTTGTTTATCAAACAATTTTGCATCCACACGGCTATATCAGGTCATTACTTTTTATGCATCAGATGCTTCTAACTATTGGGGGTTCAGATAATCTAGAATTTGATAAATCAAGGACCCTGAAAATGACTAGAAATGGACTCATCCTTTCATGCCCCACATTGGATTTATGGTTTGACTTCTTGTCAAATACTCTTCCAAAGAGGGATCTTATTAGCACCGCAAAGGTAATGGTCCTTGTGTAGACTATCTATGGGCCTATTATAACTGTTATCTTCTTCTTAGTGAATTGTTTCCTACAAGGTATTGAATATTGTATATGTTGGCATTTTTCATTGAGGTTTTGGAGATGAATTTCCAAGCATGATTTTGTGACTTTGGTAGAGAATTCTTGAGTGTGTATGGTTATGATAAACATGAATATTTTACTTAATATATATGTACTATAAGCTACAACATAACAATGATAAATGTTATAGGCACAATGTCCATCTATTTACTGCAATGCCCCAAATCCTAGTTCATTCTCTATTCTTTAGAAAATTGAGTGACTGACAGACATAATCCCCAATATCCTTAACATAAGGTTTTAAGGTTTTAAGAGATGGAGTTTATGACTGTCAGTATGATTGCGGATGCATTTCATCACGCCAGCGAGCTTCAAACTAAATAGAAAGGAAAAGCACATTTCGCATGTTAGGATTATAATCCTCCCTTGTCCAATTTGGTCAATTATGTCTAAATTAGGAGTCTTTTTAGTCTATATTTAGTCACTAGCACGATTGGGTCCACATGGCCTAATTGAGCCACATGTACCGGTTACCAGAGTGCGGGGAACACTAGTTGAGGCTAACTTCCACTGACTGCACTTGAATGCATCAGTTTAGGAGCCTCCTAGACCAATCCTCACAATTTAGGAGCCACTGGGAGTGCCGAAACCAACCTCCTTCAGTTGAGTTTAGTTAATGACTAGTTAAGCCTAGTTAGGATTCAGTTACATCCAATTACATTAAGTTAGCGCCATTCATTGATTGATTATAGGTGGGAAGGCGCAATTCCTCACCTACCACATTCAGTTAGACTAGTTAACTGATTCTAACTAACTGAGGCATTGATTTAGACAATTGGAGCAAACTAGATGGGCTTCGATAGTGATTTAGACATGTATAGTTATCCATGCAGTTAGGTAGAGTCAATCAATTCGAATTCCTGTCTCATGCATTCGAATTGACTGGTTATTAATACCAGTGTATTACATTGTAATTAATTATCCAATTAATTTTGATTAATGAAAGCATTACACAATTCCAAGCCATTTTTGCACTGTTTCATTCTTCAATTCTGAGTAAAATTGTTTGATCTATCTTGTGAGTTGAGTGTTGATCCACGGATCTATGTGCTCAATTTTATATGGTATCAGAGCCTCGATAAGACAAGGCACTTCTCCTACTACAGATTCATACTTGGATCAATTTTTTTTTTGAGCAAAATTGCTCCTTCCAACAATGCACCAAAAGCGGAGAATTTACCACATAAATCCTAAGCAAAGGAATTGTTGATAAAGCTTGCTTGATTAACTAATCTGGGTGTGAATAAATTACAAAAGTACATGATGTTGACCTTACTTAGTCTGTTTGTTTGTGTGATTTACAGGTTTTTTAGTCTCCTTCTCTTCATTCACTATAGCAGCTTCCAGTCTCCTTCATGGCATTTGCTACAATAGTACAATGGCTCCTTAAGTGGATCTTCTCACTCCTTTCAACTACCATCATTGGAAGGAGGGAATTGAGATACAACTTCGCTCCAAAGGACTCTATAGAGTCACAATGGAGATGGAGGTAGAGCTGGTTCACTATGTTGACAAAGCTAAATACTGGAATAAGATGGATGAAGCCTATGGTTTCCTGTGCCTGTTTATTTCCAAATATATCCTCTTCCACATCACTGGATTGAAGACTCCGAAGGAAATTTGGGATCAAATTGCTTCCTTGTTTGATAAGCAAGATGACCTGAGGGTCTATCAGCTAGAGAATGAGTTGATTTCTCTTCACCCAGTCCACTTTGAAACTTTGAATGATTTCTTCACTAAATTCAAGCACCTGGTGCTCCAGTTGAAGCTGTGCAAGGTTGAGAAGGAGGATGATCAGCTCATCCTTGAAACTTGGTGCAGAATACTTAGTCTTTGTACCAACCTTTCATATCAGGAATTTCAATACACCAAATTGGAATATGCCAACTCTTAATTCCTTCATTGAGTCCCTCACCAATGAGCATGACAAGCTGGTCCAAATGGGGATCATCCGATCTTCCAAAGACCAAGCATTGGTTTCTGGAGGACCCAAGGCTACGAATGGTAAGGGGAAGAAAAATAATGAGCCTCCTGTGGAGAAAGAGCAGTCAGATCAGCCCTCAGGTTCAAAAAGAAGCAAGAAGAATGGCAAAGGAAAGACCCTTTCTTCTTACTGTGGAAGGGGCTTTCATCCAGAATGCTCCTGTATGAGAAGAACAATTGATGAAATGGTTGTTCTTCTAGAGAAACATAACATCACTATACTTGTTTGGGAAAGGAAGGCTGACCGTAGAGAAGAAACTGAAGAACATGATGAGAGATGCCATGCTTTGAAGGCTAGTTGTTCAACAACGCATGCCTTCCTCATTGATTATGGAGCTTCCAATCATATGGTTGCATGCATAGAATCATTATATTCTTTATAGTATTCTGATGGCCCTAGTATTTAGATGGGTAATAACAGTCAAATTAGAGCCAAAGGGAAGGGCTCTATCAATCTTGAACATGGAAAGTTCAAAGATGTGCTTTATGTGCCCTCCTTAGCTGCAAATTTGTTATCTGTATACCAGATGACTCACACTGGCCCTCCAAAGTGAGTGATATTTGGTCCTGACTCAGTGGAGATCACATATATCTCTACTAGGAACATCATAGCAAAGGGTGCTACAAATCATGCCTCCAAGGAATATGAGTTCTAACACTTCCTGCCATTTTCAGAACCAGTGCATTCTCAGCTGCCACTTGAAAGGGGAGGTAAAAACATTCTATCTACTCCTTTTGTAGTTTCCACTAGTATTTCAGAATCAGAAGAAGAACCAATTGTATTATTTTATGAAATTGATATTCAAGGTGATTCAGATCCAAATCCAGTCCCTACTCCCAAGCGGGAAACTAGGAAGATGACTGGAAATCCATCTGACACATAGAGGACAAAAGATTAGTTTCAAAAACAAAACCTTGCGCTATGTCATGCAATATCACCTCCTTCAGAGAGATCAAACTCCCTGTGAGATGCTACATGGAAAGGTCTGATCAACTACACTGCTCTCAGAAGAACAGAGTGGATCACACACATATTCATCCAAAAAGAGGCAAAGGTTACATTCCTCCTTCCTTCCATCATCATTTTGGGAGAAGATGGAGAAGTCTACATGCTAGGACCTATCATACCTGTGCACAGAACATCATGCATGCTGTTTCACAACACTACATAGATGAAGGTTGCAGCAACATATTTTCAAGTTTTTTTAACTTGAATCCCGATTCTACCTGCTTAGTTAAAAGGGGGGCTTTTTTCCCATGTGTTTTTTTCCCCAGTTCCTTGTATTAAGTAGTTACTTTGATTTAGCTGTAATGGGTGAACTATGGTCTTAGTTACCAGGTCCCTCAAATTTTCCAAGTTATCATTCATGGGGGTGTTAGGATTATAATCCTCCCTTGTCCAATTTGGTCAATTATGTCTAAATTAGGAGTCTTTTCAGTCTATTTTTAGTCACTAGCATCATTGGGTACACATGGCCTAATTGGGCCACATGTACATGTTACTAGAGTGTGGGGAACACTAGTTGAGGCTAACTAACACTAATTGCACTTTCATGCATTAGTTTAGGATCCTCGTAGACCAATCCCTACAATTTAGGAGCCAATGGGAGTGCCAGAACCAACCTTCTTCAGTTGAGTTCAGTTAATGACTAGTTAAGACTAGTTAGGAGTCAGTTACACTCAGTTATATCCAGTTACATTCAATTAGCGCCATTCATTGATTGATTGTAGGTGGGAAGGCACAATTCCTCACCTACTACATTCGGTTAGACTAGTTAACTGATTATAACTGATCGAGGCACTAATTTAGACAACTGGAGCTAACTAGATGGGCTCCGGTAGTGATTTAGACATGTATAGTTATCCATGCAGTTAGGTAGAGTCAATGAATTCGAATTCCTCTCTCATGCATTCGAATTAACTGGTTATTAATACCAGTGTATTACATTGTAATTAATTATCCAATTACTTTTGATTAATGAAATCATTACATAGTTTGCAAGCCATTTTTGCACTGTTTCATTCTTCAATTATGAGTAAAATTGTCTGATCTATCTTGTGAGTTGTGTGTTGATCCACATATCTATGTGCTCAATTTTATATCATGAACAAGCCAACAGGTCAAACATCTGACAAGAAGTCACCAGTCGACTCTGAAAATTTCAAGAACCCTTCTCATCCGACTCCGCCAAAGCCCAAACATCAAAAGAAGAACTTTCAAAAACACAAGAGGGATCGCAACAAACAAACTCCTGATGGGAAATGGTGTGATTATCACAGTTCATCATGGCATGATACATCAAAATGCAAAGCTCGAAAGTCATTTTTTGGAAAAATTGTCAACATCCGACTTGTCCAATAAAACCCTAGTAGAATATGATCCATATGCATCAACCCTCTTGGCTTTGAAATCAACCACTTTGATAGCCTCGACTAACATCAATGAGGAGGAATGAGAGTGCCTATTCCATACACAGATATGGGTTCTAAAAAATACATTACATCTGATAATGGATAATGGTAGCTAGAAGAACTTCATTTCTGAGGATCTTGTGAAGAAAATAGGTCTTGTCACCACCCCACATCCTCAGCCTTGCAATATCAGTTGGATGATGGGCAGGAACTAAGGACCACGCGCCAATGCTGACTCTCCTACTTCATTAAGCCTTTTGAAGATGAAGTACTCTGTGACGTGGAACTACTTTTCATAGCCGACACCTTGTTAAAAAAGCCTTACCTGTGGGATCAACATGGTACATATCACTCATAGCCTCATAAGGTGGTTTTCAAAATCCGGAATCAATGGTATGGCATACCAGAGCGACAACCTACATCAATATTTTATATGATATCTTCCAAACAAACAAAGAAACTTATCAACCATGCTAAAAAATTCACATTAATCATGATAAAGCCTCAACATTCCAGGAATACTGTAGTAATAAGTCGAATCACCGACCAACGCAGCTCCCAACAACAAGAATATATCGACTGCATTCTTGAGAAATACCATAACGTATTTCAAGAACCAAACGGAGTTCCTCTTTATTGTTAGGTAAAAGCTTCCATTAAACTTGTTCGTGGTTCTTCATTACCTAACACATCTGTTTACAGAATATCCATTCTCGAAAATGAAGAGATTCGTAGGAAAATCCAGGATTTGATCGACAAGGGTCATATCCGCCCCAACTCCTCTCCTTGTGGAAGTCCAGTCGTCTTAGTTCCAAAGAAGGACGGGACTTGGGGCATGTGCATCAACTATTGGGCTCTCAACAAAATTTCAGTAAAGAACATATACCCTCTTACACAGATTGATGAACTCATCGACAGTCTGGAAAGTGCTAAGTTATTTACGAAACTTGACCTCAAGTCGGGATACCACCAGATTCCAATCTAGTCCACCGATGTATGGAAAAGGGATTTTAAGGCCAAGGAAGGATTGTTTGAATGGTTAGTCATGCCTTTTGTCTTAACCAATGAACCTACAACCTTCATGAGATATATGGATGACCTTATAAGACCTTTCATCAGTAAGTGTGTCATTTTCTATCTCGACGATATCTTGATTTTCAGTCGATCATGGGAAGAACATGTGAAACAACTTTGACAAGTCTTTGACACTCTCCAGCAACATCGACTATATATTAACATGGAAAAATACTCATTTGCAATGACCAGCGTCAAATATTTTGGGTATGTAATTGACTCTACAGGCATTCATGTCGACCCAGAAAAAGTATAGATGCTCAAAGATTGGCCCATTCTTTAAAATATTCATGAACTAAGAAATTTTCTTGGTTTGGTGAATTTCTATCAACGATTCATACGTGGCTTCAACCACATTGCATGGCCTTTGAATCAGTTGATGAAAGGAAATGGGAAAATTGTCTTCAAATAAACACCGACACAACAACAAGCTTTGTATTGCACCAGTACTTGTGTTAAATTATTTGCATAAGCCCTTTGACTATGCCCTCGGCGTCGTGATCACTCAGTCAGTTCACCTAGTCCTGTTTCATTTCGAGACTTTCAGTGACACTGTAAGAAGGTACTCGACATATGAAAAATAACTCTATGCCATTGTGCAAGCTCTTGAACAATGGAGACACTACATTCTTGGCAAGGAAACAATCATCCTCACTGACCATAAACCTTTGTAGTTTGCTCCGTCCCAATCGAAACTACAGACAACTCGAAAACTCAAGTAGATTAATTACTTGCAACAATTTCAGTTGGTAATTAAGTATCAAAAAGGCAAAGCCAATGCTGCAGTCGATTGTCTCAACAGACCACCCATTACTCTAATGTCTACAGTGATGAGTATGCAGGGTTATGACACCACTAATTGGACACAATTGTACTCAGTAAACTGTGATTTCTCTGTAATTTATTGACATATTCAAACCGACACGCCATCTACTACCGACTACTTGCTACAGGATGCCTTGCTATATAAGATTGGACAACTTTGTGTATCGACCGGTGAGCACCGAGATAAGTGCATTTGGGATGCACACTAAAACAAGACTATAGGATATTTTGGAGTCACAAAAACACTTGTTATCCTCCAAAAGTATTTCTACTAGCTTTCTCTTAAATCTGACGTCAACAAGTATGATTTGATCGTGCATGGATTGTGCCTTTGCTAAACCGTCGAATTGACGACAAGGACTATACACACCCCTTCCAGTTCCTAGTTGACCATGGGAATATATTTATATGGACTACTTGACGGGATATACTACTATCAAACATCAGCATGACACAATATTAGTAGTAGTCGACAAATTTTCCAAGATGGCTATACTCATACCATGCAAGAAGACTACGACATCACAACAGACTACTCAACTATTCTTTGAACATGTGTGGAAAAGTTATGGCCTCCCGACAACCATTATTTTCGACAGAGATGATAGATTTGTCAGCACCTTTTGGAAAAATCTCTAGCAACAGCTCGACACGAAACTTTCTTTGTTGACAACCTTCCATCCGCAGGTAGATGGATAGACGAAAGTTGTAAATCATTTAGTTGTACAATTGCTTCGCATGTACAACCACAAGCATCGTCGAACATGGGATGAAAACCTTCCATACATACAACACAGCTACAATCGTGCTCAACATAGCTCTACGGGAAAGAGTCCATTTGAGATCTGTTATGGATTTCAACCCTTATCACCTATCAACTTAATTAGTTCCTCGACACAGTCGAACGACACCGATTTCGAAGGACGAGAAGTGGAGAAAGCATTGAATTTTAGAGATCAAATCTACAACATTCAGAATAAAGAATAGGATATGTTGCAATGAGCTAATGAAAAATCTAAGGCCTAACATGACAAGCATCATATTCCTCATTCATTCCAAATTGGGGATTAGGTCTGGTTACATCTAAAGTAGGAGTGCTTCACTGGTACATATAGAAAGATGAAACCTTTGCGATATGATCCATACAGTATCCTTAAACATATTGGAGAAAATGCTTTTTAGCTCGACATTCCTGCATGGATTGGCCTACATCCAGTTTTCAATGTAGATCTACTTCAACCATACCATGCATCATTGTTGGAACATAACAACTTGTAGGTAACAATACCCAAATAAATCCATCCAGATGTTCAGGAACCTGTTCTTTGCAACACCATTGTGGGATGACCCATATGCCATATAAGGACGAACTCCATTCCCTTATTTCAAGTGGCTAAATATGGACAACTCCCCACACAAGGAAAATGGTACTCTGCTACTGAAGTAGCCAATAAGTTTCCTCACCTGAACGAATACACTATGGAGACCATTGTTTCTTAAGGAAGGGGGAATGATCCAACCAATAGTTGGAAGGTTCCCAAGCTTCAACAACTTCGACTACTCTGACTACTTCGATAGGTCTGCCTCGACATGTTCACTTCGACAGGTTCACCTCGACAGGTACGCCTCGACATACAACATACCAACATGCCTTGTCAATATTGGCGATTGTCAAACATCGACATAATGCCTCTGTCTTCCAGTCGTCTGTGACGGTTGAAGTTCTAAACCGTTATAACTTCTTTTGTAACTAAATGTAATGGGTAGTCACCCAAGCATCTCAACATCCTATATAATCATGTACACTAATGTAATATACAATATTCTTATTCCTCCATTTTTCGTGGAGAAGAAGTAATAAATTGGTTCGAATTCTTGTATATTGTATGTATGCATGCTTTATGTTGACCTATATTATTTCCTGCTTTGCTGACTCTTTTTATATGCTTCTGCCATAATAGAGCTCGACTCATTCAAATGACTGTTGTCCCCAGCGTGCACCTAGGCACAACCTGGATGACACACAAATTGAGGTGTATTAAAGGATCTAGAAGCTTGCAGATGATAGTGCAAATATTCATTTGGATACTCTTCATCTTGAAGACACCACACTCATTTGGTGGGAGAGTAAGACTCAGTATTATCTTATTGCTAAAGGTAAAATTATTTCTTCTTGGTATAAATCACTGCAACGTTAAAGAAACAGTTCTATCCAATAGGATACATGCAGCAAGCCATGATGGATTGGCAAAACTTAAGGCAAGGTGAAGGTCAAAATTCACAAGAGTACACATAGTTATTTAGAAAGAGAGATTTGGTTTTCGGTATACCTCTTTACACTCAGAAAACACTTCTCAAGTTTGTAGGAGGATTGCATAGTTATTTGTGTCATACAATACTTATGTTTTATCCTACTAACCTTTATGAGGTTTGTTTTCAAGCTACAGACATTGAAGCCAAATGAAAGAGTGGTCGTGATAAATTTTCCTCGGTAGAATCTAGCCAGTCTAAAGAAGGAAAGGGTAAAGGGAAAGAGAAACCAAACCGAGTTTCTACAGTGAAGAGGGAGGGTGTGAAGATTTCATATTCTCATTGTGAAAGAGAAGGACATGATGAAGACCATTGTTTGAAGCTACATATGGAACAAAGGTCAAAGTGGGATCGAAATCAAAGAGGTAAGAAGGATACTACTACCACTATCAAGTGTGATCTTGGATATGAATGCGAAGATGAATCTAAGGTGTTAGTTATGGCTATAAAATGTATAAATTTTGATGTTAATGTTGGTACATGTGCTTCTTATTCTAATATGATTTCTAATGAGAGGAAGTGGATTGAATTATATCATTCACGGTTTATATTTAAACATACCAATATCAATACACTGATTGAGAGTGGATCTCGGCAAAACCTTGTTTCTAAAAACATTGTTAAGAAACTTGGATTATAAACTAAGTTACATCCTAATCCATATCTATTCGGATTGCTATGTGGAGATGCTAAATTGTAGGTTACTAAACATTGTAGAGTTAGATTTCCCATTGCTTCCAGTTTCATTGATGAGGTGGATTTGGATGTGATACTCTTTGATATATGTGGCATTGTGTTGGCTAGTCCCTACTTGTTTGATAGAAAAGCTATATTTTTTAGGGAGCACAATAAGTACCATTACTTTAAGGATCGGATCTAATACATTGTAATAGCTCAAAAGATGAAGACTAAATTGTTTGTGGTTTATATGGGACAAATGAAGATGTTAGTAAATGAAAGGAAGGATTTATCTCTCATGATGGTAAAAGATTGTGGTATTGGAAATGAATTAATTAAAGTTGATAATAAGCAGATGTTTCAGGATATGTTGCAGGTACAACATGAGGGGTTATAGCATGAAAGCATCTTGGATCTTGATTTACAACCTTTGGTTGATGGAAAATAAGATACATTAGTTCTTATTACTTCTAAAAAGAAATACAAGCTTTATATGGGATCATTTTATTTAATATTTCAATGTTCAATTTTATGTCTCATTTTGCTACTATTTGGTTGTGTTTGGATAGTAGCTTTGACATTGAATGCAGATCTATGTAAAAGTGATATAATGATTAGGTTTGTTAATAGTATGATGGTTGTTTTCATCTTTGTTATGATGATCTAGGTGATCCTAAAATGAATAGGTTGAATGGTGGACACAGTACAAGTGTTTCCTCACTCGTTTTCTGAGTTAATACTGCTTTTGGTGGCCCAAAAGATTCCCAGTGGGGAGGTTTGATATAGGAGTATTTTTTTGCTAAATCTAGAGTGAAGTCTTCAAATGCTTAATAGAATCATAGCATCATGTAGGGCTCGTTGAGATATTTCCAACAATGTTTGATTTGTCTTGAATAGACTTTGAATGCATGAGATATGGCCTTCTGAAAATTTTCCCAAAAAGGTAAAAATAGGCAAACAAAGTGCCACATGACACAACCACAGTGAGTTATGTGGCGTGTATAGACAAGTTGTATGCCAACATGGCAACACCATGATGTACCACATGGTAGGTTGTAGGTGATGTAGTAGATTGGTCAACAATTGATGGTTATGTAGACCTATCAGAGTATGACACATGACATTTAAAATGTATAAGTAGTAGGTATGTGGACTAACCGAAGGATTCTATGTGGAAGCCACATTACGTTTTTATGTATAAAAAATATCGGCAATCTAAGAAGATCAAACCACAAACCTCTTGCCCACAATTCCAACACCGTACCAAAGGGGAGAGATTCCATGGCATGTTTATTTACTAGTTGAAATTATAACCAAATCCCATGGGATATTTATAATATGTGTTATACATACATATATGTATACCCATATACCACAAACCTCTTGCCCATAATTCCAATATATACATTTCAATTGGTGAAAAGGGGAGAGATTCCATAGCATCAATTGGTGGAAAGGGGAGAGATTCCAATTCCAACACCCTACCAAAGGGGAGAGATTCCATGGCATGTTTATTTACTAGTTGGAATTATAACCAAATCCCATGGGATATTTATAATATGTGTTATACATACATACATGTATACCCATATACCACAAACCTCTTTCCCACAATTCCAATAGATACATTTCAATTGGTGAAAAGGGGAGAGATTCCATGGCGTGTTTATTTACTAGTTGGAATTATAACCAAATCCCATGGGATATTTATAATATGTGTTATATATACATATATGTATACCCATATACCACAAACCTCTTGCCCATAATTCCAATATATACATTTCAATTGGTGAAAAGGGGAGAGATTCCAATTCCAACACCCTACCAAAGGGGAGAGATTCCATGGCATGTTTATTTACTAGTTGGAATTATAACCAAATCCCATGGGATATTTATAATATGTGTTATACATACATATATGTATACCCATATGCCACAAACCTCTTTCCCACAATTCCAATAGATACATTTCAGTTGGTGAAAATGGGAGAGATTCCATAGCATGTTTATTAAATATTTATAATATGTGCTATATATGTTAATAAAAAAATAAATACATTTTGGTGAAAAGGGGAGAGATTCCATAGCATCAGTTGGTGAAAAGGGGAGAGATTCCATAGCATGTTTATTAAATATTTATACTAGCATACCCCCTAAGAGGGGGAAATGAAACACCGAATATAAGTTTGAAATGTTGCAAAATAAGAGAAAGTTATGTGTATGTAGATAACGTAAATTTATGTGTCGAAAGTAGAGGAAATAGAAAGGAAAACTTTGTTGCAACTATTAATAAGCAATAAATAGAAACCCATGTAATTGATGGCAAGTAAAAGGAATTGTACATATACGTATATGAGTAAAACAATAAAGGGTTGGGTAATGATAGTTTAAATATAATTATATTGGAAATCAACATTGATATATTCATTTGGTAGAGTGAATGGAGAGATTTTCAAAGTGAGATATATGAATTGTCTTTCAACTTTGCATGCTGTTCTAAGGAGAAAGATGGTGCAATTCACAGTCCTTCTAATGTTGTAGTGTGTGACATCATCGTGAAGGTCAAGTCTTGACGTTCAGTGTTATCAATGTCAATGATTGACCTTGTGTATCCTTCATATAAGAATAATCAACATATATTTGCTTGAAATGGTTATAATATGGTGCATTTTTGTTTAGATTTGAGAGAGAAAGAACGATCCATACCTTCAACTGCCACATTCTCTCTATATTTTTTGAACAATATGTTATTGAAAGGTGGGTTCCCAAATCTCAATGCCTCTTTGATCACTTGAAAATACAAAAGAAAATTTATTAATTGATATTCATGTCAGGTTTACACAGAAAAAGCAAGGCAATTGTATTAGTAGTTAAATACTAAACTTACACTTCTGGTAAATGCCATTGACTTATAGTGTTCCCATGGAAAATTACTCTCATTGTTTCTTTTGGTCCATTTGATTGCATCATGTTATTCCTACACAATGAAATTATTGTCTATAAAACATAATTTGAATTATAATGTGGTATCACAACTCTTCATGAAACTACTAGTGTGGTGCCAATGGCATATTCTTATAACACTGAAGTACTAACCCTAAGCTCCTGAATGGTATTGGTATTTTTAAATAGACGTTACACTACCAAGGAAAATGTCTTTGGTCTAGTTTCAATGTAAACGAACAACAAATGCACAATTAAATCTATGATCTGCTCTGTGGTAAATTCAAACTTACAAGCAGTTTCTTTTTCTGTTGCATATTTCAGTACAAACGATAATAAGTCGTCATATGAATTCTTGGATGACATGTTTTTACTACTCTAGTCGACAGTTCCTTTGATCTGATTAGACAACTTCTACCTTGTCATTCCCATTCAATGGTCAAAGGATTCATGTGGATACCTCTAATGTGTCTAGTTATTACACTGATAGGTGTTTATATTATACAATTTGGGCTAGACTAGGAAATATCTAAATTATATATCTCATTTTACATGTGATAACTCGTAGTTGAGGCATGGATAATCTTTGTAATAGTTGTAATAAAAAACATTGATACATAAAGTTACAGTATGCAAAGTTCAAAGAGTTCTCTAAAAGAAATTCATATGATATGTGCATTCTAAGTGTATAGCATTGTGGAAAAATAGTAATGTTGATCTAATTATATCTAAAAAAATAGTTAATAACATTAAAAAAAATTACATTGGTAAATTATATATACAAATAAGTATTTATTTTATATAGAAGAAGGTAAAATGAATTATATAGAACCCAAATAACCATTATCTAATATAATTGAAACAATAAGCTTGGAGAGAAAGTTCCATATCATTATCAAAAGGATAGATGAAGGAACTTAAATCACATGTAGGTAGATCCATGAAAAAGGAGTTTAAAGACTTTGAGGTCAACCAAGGTCATTTTTATGGGCCATCTTCATGACCATCGAAACCAACCAGAACATGACTTTTCTATTCATAAGCCTGGGTGTTTGAAGAGATTGAAACTAAATATATTCAATTAATAAAGAGCGATCAATAAAATTGTCAAATAGACATATAATAAGGATTGCAAATAGGGTGGCTGAGATGAAAGTTAAGTAATATGTTTTCTGAGGAAAATAAAGTTGAGTGATAAACATATGCTTTTCGAGGATTTTTTTTAGTAATATGTCTATCAAATGCAGTGACAAATCGACGATTTATTGTCATCATATATGGGAAATCAAATTTAATTATAATGAAGTTTTAAGTAAAATATCATCCAAATAACTTTCTACTACATAGAAGATATACAACTTATCAATAGGGTATGAAGAAATGATTTAGTGCCATTTGGACACATGGAAATTTAAAGAATCACAAGGACCTGAATAACCCACTTCATATATTATTATATTAGAAGGGATAACCCCAAGGCGATTTATTATACTTTGAGATAAATCTTGACCAAAGCAATAAAAATCCATATAGTTACAAATCATTCGAATAAAATGAATATCATGGAATTTATAGGAGATTTGTTATGTTAAAACCATTCAGTGAAGTGTAATAATCCAGAGTCGAACAAGAGTGCTCATCCTCAACATCATATCTTCAACAAATTCCATTGTTGGATTATCTTCATCTTCTTCTCAATCATCCACTTGTTTTTCATTTCCAAGTGGTTGTATCTTCCATTTATCAATTCATCAATCAATTTCATTTCTTTCTTTTATTGCATTAATTATTCCTTAAACAATTTTTCTTCATCATACAATGCTTCAAACTGAAAGTGGTTTACCTTTTCATTATCTTCTCTATTATCTTCTTGATATTCCTATGTTGTTGCATATTATTCAACAAATTTCACTGTTTTTTCTATCTCTGCCTCTGCTTCTTGATCTATGTCTGAAAGAAAACAATGCATGAGTTGTTTCTCAACTTCAACTTCGATTTCATCATCCACTGGTGTATCTATGTAGTGGGATTCACCTTCTTCATGTTCATGCTCTGCTTCAATTTCATCAACTTCTTCATCCACTGGTGTATCTACATAGTGGGATTCACCTTCCTCATGTTCATGCTTTGCTACATGTACAGAGCTCCCCTTTTCACTGTATTATTTTACCAAAATACTCTAAGCTTCCTTGGCGCTTGTTGTTTCTTCAATTTTTGGTAAAATGTTCTCATCCAAACCTTGTCAAATGAGAGACAATGCAACATTGTTCTCTTATATTCTTCATAGGTGGGTTCAACACACCTCTTCTAGACAATGTCCCATAAGTATTCTACACACAATATAGTCTTCACTTTAATAGCCCACATATCATAATTTTTACTAGTGAAAATTGGTGATGGGTAATAGAAAAGTCATGTGGCATCTTTGCTACACACAAATGCATCTTCATTTTCTTGTTCAGTCACAATCGAAACTTCTCCATCTCTCTTTGCAAAATATGATTTGTGTTCTCTTCTGTTCTCTCCCTCGATATATGTGAGATCTCTCCCAATTTACTTTAGTCTTATTTTGTAACCCATATCATTTTCTTTTAGCTTTTTTTAAAGTGTAATCCGATCCCGTATCCCAAAAGAGCGAGAGCGTGAGCGTTAGACTCCAACTGTGGCCTGGCCCTGCGCTATTTTAAACCACGATTTTGTACAAGCCATGGTAGAGTACATCGCGCATAGTTCGGACTTATGGAACCATAGGGCGCAGATACCATTGTTGGTATATGGAGCCCACACCAAAGTGAAATAGGTTTTATTAATATGGTGATAGAGGCTGGGTCGATGCATGTGTCATATCATATCCCAATGCGCCTTTGTAAAGGCTTGTCAAATTGTTCGAAGGAAGTCTTGATTTTCTTTATGCGCCTATATTATTACTCTACATGTTGTAAATGGTTTAAGAGGCTAATGTAGCCATTCTTAAGAATTTCTTGAGAGTGATAGGTTTCAATTTTTTTTAGGCTTGATCCTTTTAGCAACAACCAGGACTAATTGTACTAGATTTGAGATCATTTGTGGTGTTTTTTTTTAACATTTGAAACCATAAATAAAGATTGATTACGAATTGGAAAGTGGACCCAAAGACGTAGTTTACATTGGACAAACTTTGTTATCAATTTGGTTGTCTTCATCTTTACTTCGTTTTTTTCACTTTGCATTTTTCAACTGTAAGATTATTACGAAATCATCATTTAAGTTTATTATTTGCTTTAAAAACATTATTAAGGCATTGTTTTTAATGAACATATGTAATTGACAACATTTTCACATTACCTTAAAATGCATTTAAATCATTGGTCCTTGGTAATTTACAGATCATTGGAATTGTTTTGAGAGGCTCTTCTTGATGGTTGCTAGCACTCTTGTATGTCCTAGCGCTAGTGTTTTCTTGTATTTCATGTACCAAGTTAGGGCCTGGTCTTTGAAAGTAGTCTCTAACAATGCAATCTTTGTAACTTAATCAATGAGATGCTTCACTAACCAAATAGCCTCACCGGTAAACGAGAAATGCTCGACGTCATCTTTCCTTGTCCCATGGAAGATAGGTAGCCTTAAAGTGGAATTAGAGGTAATCACTATTATGGTGTAGACCGACAAACTAACTCTTCTTATAAGAAATTTTGTGGGTGGAACTATAATATTCTCTTCTCGATTCTGAGTTTATGGGGTAGAACTAGCTTCTACTCCTCTTACCACTTGTCCTTTTACTTATGGAATTACTTTTCTTCCAGACTAGGATAATAAACTTGCTTCTCTATCAGCTAAGGGGTGCAAGGGGGTCGATATGAAGAGGAGGTTTCTTTTGGGTACATTCCTTCTTATGGCGTTGGATCCAGGAGATGTTAGTTGTAGTTGCACAGTATTTGTGATAGTCATTTGAGTGCCTCCATTTAGTTGCACTTCTGCTCCTTCTATGTCTTATGGGCTTCCTCTTCTGATTTTGTGCCTAGGTTTGACCTTGCTGTCCTCTTTGGAGCTCCCACTATATGTTAGTGTTTCTAATATAATTTACTTGATTAGGATCTTTATCTGAAAGGATAACAAGTACAACAAGATGCATAAGATAGAACATATACACAAGACACAAAGACTGTATCATAAGATGAACAAACCCAGTAATAAGAAGTCTTCTGCAACTATCTATCTCTCCTCCTTGTGTTTCTCTCTCTACTCATGCAAACTTGAGTGGGTGCGAGTGTGTATAAATGAGGGAGGACGTATCCCTATTTATACCTTTCAAGTGGCTCACCTAATACATGTATGGGGCTGACCTCTTACCCTAACATGGACGACTTTTCCTAGAGAGACTCCAATAATACATTACATGATGATACATTAGGGACTATTGCTCCGACTTACAGCGGAGGTTGTACCTCAAGGTCCATACAAAAAAATGGCATCCCGAAGGGAGGCAAACACATCTCTGATGGGGGTACAACAACAAACAATGATAATATACATCATAATATCTTTTGAAGTTACAAATACATCAACACTATCTTCTATCCCACCCCTATTTGGTGGTATTTCATCTTCTATATAGGCACCATACACCCTTCTAGCTCATCTAACCCTCCCAAGCTCCCTCTTTATGTAGTTTCTTCTCTTGTGTTCTTCTTTCCTCTCCTATCAGAACTACTCTCCCCCTTCGATTACTTTGGAATATTCTCTCTTTTATGATTGACTTACTTATCTCAACTCTTCTTTCATGTTGCTCCCCCCTTTGGTGCCTGTACTTTTTTGGATCCATCATTGTTCTACCTACTTCTCCACCTATTCACATCGTTCCCCCTCAATACGGGGCTTACACTTCGATGGTGTCAAATTCCATGGTGATCATCAACCCTTTCTTAATAAACATCTTTTTGATCCAACAATGTATCTCTTCCATAAACCTCTTTCTAGGACCCGCTTCAAACCTAGCCTTTGTGCACCTATAGGATTCACTACATTCGATTCCAAACTCTATGTATCCTTCCTTAACCTAGTGGAACTAGAAATCCATTGCCCTAGACCATTTATTATCCAATTTTTTCAACCTATGTGCCCTCTCTTGAGTCCACACTATGGGCTCAAGCCTTCTCCATGTACTATTTATTTCATTTTGTTTCTTTATCCACTCATGCAATGTATAAGGAAATTCACCAAAGAAAATTTTGTTTGAATCAGAGTATATGTACCTTTCTTTCTATTAAGTGTGATTTAAAGGTAGGCATTTGGTCTCTTTAAATTTTTCAACCTATATACCTTGTAACGTCCCCAACCCTCCTACTGGCGAAGAGGACGCTACCGATGCTGCTATATACCCGGGAAACTAGCCCCATGAACATACACATAATAAAAATTGGAATGCTTTGAACTAGAAAATGCATAGATGCATAACTATTTATTATACAGTGGAAGCAAACTACATTCCATTCAAGCATTTAGCATGTTCATCATTTTCATTAAACAACAAATACAACTGCAGAGATGAAATAGACAAGAATACTTATCTTATGAAAAAGCTCGTCCCGCAACCAGCTATGTCGCTGCAACGTTCCACCCAACCATAGGCCAATGTGCTCCTAAATCTCTCAGCAACACTACCACCCCTGAGCTGGACATGATTCCCACAAGGAATAAGAAAACTAAGCAGGCTCACACATAGCCAAAGATATGTTAAAACTCAACCAAGCCATAGCTATGTTTGGATTTATCAGACTGCCAAGGGGATGGAAAGGCTTGTTTTCTAAGCTAGTGAGATCAACCATAGAGCTATGGGCACCTACACATGGTCTGACTTGGATTTCCCTACACGTACACACCCAACACAAGGAATCATCCCCTTCTTTGTTGTACAGTCCCTTAGGCTATGCATTCCCTTCCAGTGCTATTCAGGATGTGCAGTAAGGAATAATTAGCCCTCAAGATCTCTCAGTGAGGTTCCTCATGCACTATGTTTATCAAGTAGTTTACCTCTTCCACTCTTAACTGGATTCATACCAAAACACAATTGCATACACAACAATTACACAATTTTTGGGTGGAGGAAAACCATTTGGCAACAAAATTAATTGCCCAGGTGGGTGAAAACAACCCACTAACAACAACTCATATCCTTGGGACGTTTTGGCCCTAACGTGGCAAAAAACGAATTCAATACACAATAATTACAGTGCTGGGCATGGACAAAAACGTCCTGGAAGCTAAAATCAGAAATGGTAAGTGGGTAAAATAGCCCCATGAGCCAAAATCGATTTTTAGCTTGGAAAACGGTGGAGAAAAACACCAAGGAGAGAAATACTATCTCAACAATCGTTTAGTGACACAATAGAGCCAAAATCGACCTCTGCCAAGACCCAAATCGTATTCCTAATTTCTGAAGGCGACTATGGCAATACGAGAGCCAATACAACTACTATAAACCCCAAAAATGTGAATCTAGCTTCTTGGCCACTTAGCAAGGTAAAAACGGTTCTCAACCATTGGAGAATCCATGAAAACACATGAAAACGTAAATATTTCTTGCCCACTTGCTGAACAATACCAAAACGAATTTCTAGGCATGCAAATATGAGGAAAATGACTCCAACGTGAAGGATGAACACACAAGAAGCTTCAACTACATGCAGGAAGCCCACGTGAAGGAGAATGGGTGAGGAAAATGGAAGTAATGGCTTGGGCATGCCTTCCCAAGCATTTACTTGCCCCATAAATTAAAAAAAACATTTTCCAAAATCTGATGACTTCTTAAATTCAAATTTATGACTGCCATACTCTTCCCCATCCCCACGCATTAACTAACTCAACCATTTTTGGAAGAATTAAATGATTGGGTGAATGACACAAGAAAGGTAGTTGACTAGTTCATTGGTCCTCCCTTTGACATTTGGCTTTCCCCATTGGCACTAAAGGTTAAATATTTCCTCCTCCTTATCCTTAGGAAATCATGACCCCATCTCTTTTAATGTTGCATAGACATAGTTGGTTGTGGGTATTTTATTTAAAATGCATATTTACATGATGCCAAAAATTATAATGTGTCGGATAGCATGATATACCATCGGCCATGATTTTTAATCGCCGGAACATAAAACGTTAAATCCATGGTGGGGCTTTTGCCTTTAGCTCCACACCATTATTAATTACAATATATACGTCATATACATTTAATGCAAACGGGGTCAAAACTAGGGTGTTATATACCCTCTCCTAAGTCCTTACTATGGGATCAAGCCTTCTCCATGTACTATTTATTTTCTTCAATATCTTTATCCACTCATGCAAAAATAAGGAAATTCACCAAAGAAAATTTCATGCAAATTAGAGCATATGTACCTTTCTTTCTAATGTGTAAGATTTAAAGGAAAGCCTCTGAGGTATGGTCTCTTTCTGTGCAAACTTGTCCTCTTTCACTTGAAACCATTATTTGATGTAGTCTTTGATGGGTTTCAATATCATCTCATCGTCCTTCTAATGTGATCCCAATGTCAAGTCCAGACAACAAAACCAGTTGTTGGTTGCAGTTATCCAAACCTAGGGTTTGAAAGGTTTCGCTAACAAGTACCCCATAGGAGCTGACGTATTCAATATTTTGAATAGAAAATAAAGTCTCACTCGAGACACATCTAAGAATCACAAGGACCATCATATAAGGTGCATATGGAAGGATGGGGGATTACTCTCCATTTACTTAAACATTCATTTAATTATACATTCATGCCAAACAGTAAACAACTTATCGATCATAGGATTATATAGAGCTCAAACATTCATAAAAAACATATGGCATCAAGTACACATCGCAGAATGGAAGGGAATTTACTTTTCTATTAACATTGAGGAAATATTGAATACAGTCTCCAACTCTCAGTTGGAAATCCCAAAAGTCTTTGTCTAGCTAAACATTTTAAATTCAAAAGCGAAAGTACATCAAAACTTGGATTAGGAATAGTAATACCAATAGTACATTACCATCATCGAACAATAGAACCACAACCCCTTACAAAAGATGCCTTTAAATAGGTTCATGTTCCCCTTTCTGGTCGTTGGCTTATGCGTGGTCTCAATAGTATGAAAAATTCCAAGCGTAGGTTACTGGTAACACGCAGTGCGAACTATCCTTGTGATATCCCCTAAGTTTGGTGTGTCCTTCCATCTAGACTCATTGGCACATGACCACTCAACTCGGTTGCCAACAAATGTAACACAAGGTCATTTAACTCAACTTGCATGGCTTGACTATTGTCACGTAAACCATATCATATAGATGATATGTATAATTAAATTACTAGAGTGTGGATTGCAACAAGTTCAACATATCGAATGAAAACACATTGTTTGAGAAAACAAATTTGAGAGAAATCGGCCCACTTAGACCCATTCATGAAGGACAATAAACCATGATGATAATGAAAATGAAGAATAATGATAATGAAAAGGAATAATCAATGATTTGTTAGGCCATTGAGATTCGTTAAAAATAAATTAATTAGTATAAGAAAAAAAAATTATAATGTTGGCTTACAAAAAAATAAATATATTTTTAATTCACAAATAAAAGAGATCACTATTGAGTTCATAAATATAATGTCAATCCATAACTATGAAACATAAATATAATTACAAAATAGATCTATATGAAGTTCTAGATTGTAACTAACATTATTAAACAAAAAAACAATAAAAACCAAGTCAATAATTGAGATTTATAATGACAAAGTATTACAGGAAACATTATTTTTACTAAAATTTAAAAACAAACGTAGGGGGACCTAGCACATGTTCATATGAGTCAATATTAATGCCTAGCATGATGGGTTGAGATACAAACATTTTACAAAATTTGAGAAAACAGTTGTACCTCAACGGATTTGATCTCTCTTTAAACTTGATAAATTTGAAACTATATATATATATATATATATATATATATATAACTTCATTTATGTGGTATATTGTATTGTATCAACATTGGAAAAACCTATGGATCGCAAACAACAAGGCATGGCCATCAAGTTGGACATGGAAAACGCTTTTGACAGGGTCAATCACTTCTTTTTATTTGAGGTCATGCTCAAAATGGGATTCTCCAAAAATATTTGCAGATGGATCAAAGCATGCATCAACAGCCCATGGATCGCTCCTCTTGTCAATGGCAGACCGACTGGCTTCTTTCAAGCCTCTCGAGGACTCCGTCAATGCTACCCACTCTCCCCATTCTTGTATATTATTGTAGCTGAGTCTTTAAGAAGGAAGCTACACACTATGCAAAACAATGGAGAACTCAGAGGTCTTAAAATTGCCAAAGGTGTCAAAAATGAAAATCATGCACAATTTGTAGATGATACTATTCTTTTAGGTGGAGCCTCCTTCATAATTGTTGAAAGATTCAGAGAAGTCATCTCCACCTTTGTCAAAGCATCAGATGGGAAAGTGAATGCTATTAAAACCAAAATCTATGGTTGGGATTGTCCTGCTAGAACGATGGCCAGGATTTCCAGGACGCTAGGATATGAAGGTTGCTCAAACTGGAACTCCTTTAGATATCTAGGAGTCTTGATTCACAAAGGGAAAAAGAAAAATTCAGATTGGAAAGAGCTGGTGGAAAAAATAAAAAACAAAATCCATTCTCTGGGAGTAATCTGGCTCAACCCAGCAGGGAAATTGACCCTCTTAAATGTTGTTCTGGCACTATTCCCTGTCTTCATTTGTTCCATTTCTCTTGCCCCAAGTTCGATTGTACATGAGATTGGAAAATAGCTAAGAAGATTCCTATGGCAGGGAGGAAAACAAAATGGAAATAAAAAGCTGCATCTTATCAGTTGGGACACGGTTTGCAGACCAAAAGAAAGTGGAGGAGCTAGAGTTAAAGACTTGGAAAATATGAATCTAGCGTTGGGAGCCAAAATCATCTAGTAATTGATCTCCGGAGACAGAGCCTGGTGGAAATATGCATTGAGGAAGAAGTATCTGACTAGAAACAGAGCCAGATGCTTAGATATCACACCATCTCACCAAAACACATTCCTAATTTGGAAGCTTTTCCATAAAGCAACGTTCATCATCCAAGACGAGTTGAGCTGGGAAATTGGCAATGGCAAGAAAGTTCAGATTTGGGAGGACAAGGTGGGAAAGACTCAACAGTGTGCCAGTCTGGTAGATCTAAAGCACTGGATGGACAACCAAAACTTTTCCATGATTTATGATATTTCAAGTTGGCACACCAGTGGTAGATGGGCTGGTTGGAGGCACTTGGAAATGCCCGGATCGATTAAGGATGGATTATACCCTGCTGCAATCCCTCCTCCAAGGATCGCTTCTGATTCACGTCAAACTTTCAGACTATAGAAGCAGGTGAAAACCGGTATATACACAGTAAATGCTGTGTACACTACATTTCAAAATAATAGTAGGAAAGATGGAATCTAGAAAAATGTATGGAGCAGTGACGGCCTACCCAAAATAAAAAAAATTTGTTGGCTATTAACTCATCAAAAAATCCTGACAGTCGAGAACCTAAAAAAAAAGGGATTTGAAGGTCCGTCTCGTTGCATTTTGTGCAAAAGCGTGGAAGAAATGCATAAACATCTCTTTCTGGAGTGCCCAATCACTAATGAGGTATGGTGTTCAGCTCTTCAAGAGCATAGTTTTAATATTACTCTCCCTACCAATCTGAAAGATTTCTTTGCCTATTGGAAAGACTATTACCAAGGCACTTTATTTAAAAAAACAGTCTTCTCCAAAGGTTGGGTGGTGCTCCCAAAATATGTCTACTAGAAGATATGGATAGCCATAAACAAAGGTATATTTGAAAACCTGAAGATTCCTCCTGTCATAGTCTCCTCCTCTCCCAAAAAATTATGAACAACAGCTCTTCTCTCCAATGGATTGCGGCATTTACACTTGAGCCGTTAAACTCCTTCGAAAAAAGTTGGATGAGAGATCTTTTTCACCCTATCATGCCTATCCTGAAAGATGCTAAAAAACCTTCCTCTCTAAATTGGCATATTCGAAAGAGCCCTAGAAGTTTTAGAAATTGGTGGACAAAGTTGGATTGTCACTCTCTGTACTTTGATGGGGCCTCTAAAGGGAATCCGAAATTCTCAGGTGCAAGTGGAGTAATTTTTGATCCAAGGGGGAACAAACAGAAATATTTTGCTTGGGGACTTGGGAGGAGCACTAACAATCATGCGGAGTGGCTAGCATTATTGAAAGGGATGGAAATTTCTATCACTCTTGAAATCCAAGATCTAGTAGTGTTTGGCGATTCGTTACTAGTCATCAGAGAGGCAAGAAAGATGGCCATAAATTATAAAAGGCCTTCCAACAAGATGCACCATATTTTCAATAGTCTTATTGGTGAATTCAATGCTTTCCACTTTCTTCATATCCTCTGTTTAAACAATCACTCAGTAGATCAAATGGCAAACAAAGGAGTGCTGCTTGACTATGGGTTCATGACTTGCAATAGCAACAGTCCCGATCGTTGCTGGATACCTTGATAAAGGAGTTGTAACCTTCCCTCTGATATGTTCAATTTTTGTATTCTCATTCTTGGGAAATTTTAAAGAATTTACAGCCATCTCAGATGCGGATTATTTTGTGATAAAAATCAACATGTAAGGGAAGAGCATGATATTATGGTTCTTGAAGTCCAATGGACTCAATCCATAAATCTGCTGATGTAACTTTCTTCTTCTTTTTTAATACAAACACCCTCATTCGTTCTTGTTAAAAAAAAACATTGGCAAAACCTATCATAACTTAGTTATCAAATTGACATGAGACAACCATATAGCCTCTATGTGGATTTTTCCAAATTCCTTTGAATTCCCTTGCTAGATTCCTTTGAATCTTGGGCCACTAACCTATTTCCTTAAATCACATATTAAACCATTAACTTTTTCCGAAACTAGCCATTTTCCATAAATCTAAAAAAGAAGAAAAAAGACTAGCTATTAGCTAGTTAGTCAATCTTATAATTTCATTCATCTAGGTAATATTGCATTGTTGCAATAAGCATGCACTTGAATATATCCACCTCATTATAGCTTCTCTCCATATATGATTAGCGAAGAAACCCAATAAATTAGTTTTTTTTAAGTATTTTTCTCTTAAGCTGAATTTCCGGCAAGTACATCCAATTGGCCAAAAGTTAACAACCTTTATGTGTATTGTAATCTATTTGTATTGGCTTCATTGGCTCTACATAAACAACACACTGTAAAATCCTATACTGTACACAAATTTAATCATAAAAACTATCAACAAACAAACATATTCAGATCACTCTTTGTACAAATATTTGTTATCAGAAACCACTGTTGTAATTACAAATAGTACATGGGCGATCAACTTCTATCCTGCTGATAGAAAATAATGAGTGTGTAGTCCCCCACTCAATATTTCATACTCATCATCCGTCCAGGGCACTGATGACTACCCTCCAATACAATTAGTATTATTTTGTATCAGTCCTTCCTCCTAACATATATATATGAATGAGAAACCATTTATGTCAAGGATTTCCTTCCTACATTAATATCCTATCACTCAACCGAAACCCTGAAATATATTTCTGTTCTCATACATTCATTCAAGACAACCATCTACCTATCCGTTCGACATATATAATAGCATATAACATAAAGCATGGACACATATTTAACTCATTTGATGTGCGACACATATAAACATAAGTTCATTGAAAACAAAATCTGCACAACACATTCAGATCGGCTCATTCACAAAAGATATGCATTCAAAAATAAAACATACATTAAAGACACACAGAGACAAGATATAAAGTGGAAACCCATTCAGGAAAAATCACAAAGGTCCTCTTCATCTTGCATGAGAATTGGTTTACCACCTTTGTTCTACGCACTCAGCTTGCAGACTCTTCTTTAGATCTTCTTTAAAATTCATACATCTTCTCTCGTCTCACGCTCTCTCTCTATATTTCTTCTTTCATCTCTGAATGGATGATCCACACACAACTTGGATTGAATCTCTATCTTGTCTGCTAATGATATTAGGCTTACTAACTACTCATGATCATATTATGGAGCCACTAATGATCCTATTACTTAGTCGCCAATGATCCTACTACTGAGTTGTTAATGATCCTATTACTAAGCTCCTAATGATCAACCAACATACAGCTTGGTTTGATGCTTTTATAAGCTTTTCTTCTTTTACACTTCTTGATTTCAACCATTGACTGACTCTCAACTGTCAATTAACAAACTGTCTTTCTATTTTAATACATCTCGTTACATCTAAAAATAGGCACTATCGACCCAAATTACAATCATTCCTTATTGTTAAAATCAAGATTTTAGTCTAACTAACTCTTTACCAAAACTAAGTCAAATTCTACTTTTCGACTTGCTTTATTCCTCTTTTATTGCGGTTCATTTTTTCGTGTTTTTTAATCGTCTTGTGACCATAATCTTCATCTTTTTTATCATTATTCTGGTGATCTATTCTCATCTTTTCCTAGGGCCAACATGAACCTACAAAACATAATGCATGAGAAGTGGTACCTCTCAAATACCTAAGAATCCTCTGTACTACCCTCCAATGCTCTTTACCTGTATTTTTCATATACATGCTCACAACTCCCATTGCATGTGCAATATATGGTCTTGTGAACACCATGGCATACATCAAGTTGTCAACTATTGATGAATAGGGAACCTTGGACATGTATTCCATCTCCTCCCGTGTCTTGGGACATATCTCCTTACTTAGTTTGAAATGGCTGGCCAAAGGTGTACTAACTAGTTTTGAAAACACTCTAGAAGATTACTTTATTCAGGATGGCTTTGATACCATGTGAAATTGTACAAGCAGATCTAGAGACAAAGAAATCACTCACTTAGTTTCATATAGATGCCCAGGGAAATAGAGAAGAAAAAAATGTGCTAAAACACAAGAGGTTTGAAACTCAATTGGAATAATTTCTATTTGACTATTATTCACCAATGTGTATACTTTTACAATACATCCTTAAGAGAGAAATTCATGATCCTTAGGAAGATTTTGGAATCCATACATGTGGAAAAATTATCTTGGAAGATTCACGTCACTAGAATTGAGAACTAGTTGTAACCCTTGTTGGTATTTCCAGTTAGTCAGTTAACTGAAGCTAATTGGTGGTAGGAAGGCCTAATTGGCACACAAGGGAGTTAACTAATGGTAACTGGTGATAGAGGGGCACATGAGGTGGTTTAGTTGACTATCAGTGGTCATCGATGGTCACTACCATCCTAGAATGATCAAATCAATGAAGGTGCGCTACTTAACTGATGGTAGGTCCTGAAATCATGGAAGACTAAATCAAAAGGTCATAAATTCATGCATGAGGGTGCATATTCTCCTAGAATCAAGTAAGAGGGAACATGAATAGATAATGAGAGAAAAAATGACACGGACTATGCACTAGGAAGTCAACTAACATTGTCTAAACACTGGGGAGAACAAAGAATGTTGCATGCATACATGCCTAATGTGTAGATGGGTAATATATCCCAACAAATATGAATTTCTTCATGTGATGGAGAATCCTATATAATTTAGGATATGATGTGATAAATATGAACGTGGTAGTGAACTGTGTGCTTACCTTTTACCAAGTACTTGTCTACCAACTTCTCGGTATGACATCCACAGTATGTATGAGCCTGTAGACCTATTGGTAGACCCATTGGTTGTGCAAGACAATTTTCATTATCCACCTTTTCTCACAGTACCTCAAGTGCTTTATGGGTCATTAGTACCTTTAAACCTATTCATCAATTCCAAGTCGATGGTAGATTGGAAACTCACTTTTTACATTTATTAACCTATTCTTAGCTGCACATGTCATCTTTATGTGTCGCCCACCATCGTGCATGCATCCCCCTGAGTATAACATCCATCACTTTGATTCAATGGGCTTCACGTACTCATTCTTCTATTTGTTCTAGAAAGGCATCTACCATTTTTTTTCTATCAAACCTTGGTGGATCACGCATCTCTTATGCAATCCAATGCACTAACTTAGTGATAATCATACATATCCAAGAGGATACTTTGTAAAGCTTAATCTGCCATTGATCCATCACATCTTGGGAATCTTTGTCAAAGGAACATACATTGTTCCAAACCAATTATTCATTCACTATGGGATTATATATTCTTCCCTCCATCTAGTCACATTGTATATATTCTTAATCTTGATACTACTTATATAATCCTTGACAAGATCTGTGTAGCGCTCTCCCTCTGTAGCATCAAGCGGGGTCACCACCTACAACTCGTCTATTTCAAATGATATTTATCGCTACTTTAAATTCAGAATAAAGTTATTGTCAAATGCCTTATCTACTTCCAATAGAGCTGGATAGGGATATGTATCCTTAAGTATCTTTATTACTACAAGGTTTTCTATTTTCTTTACCACATTGACATTCACCTCGAAATTTCCATCCTACTGATGGGATATATTTTATATTGGTTTTCAAATTAGAGGAAATTTCAACTCAAAATGGGCCTCCTAAGGAAAATTAATAAAATAATAGTTAAAATAATAAAACAATATTTATTAATTTTGGAGGAAGAAAAGAAAAAACTACTTTTTGTTCGTATTTCGACATATGTCCCTGTGTTTTTACTCAAATTTCGATCGGGAGATCTCGTTGGATGCGGAATTTAATTTTGCATCCAACGAGCTCTCCCGATCAAAATTTGAGTAAAAACACAGGGAGATATGTCGAAAATACGAACAAAAAAAGTAGTTTATTTTATGATACCTATCCCCAAATTTAAATTAAAAAAAAGTTTAAGAGGTGCGCCCTTTTTTAATTTTCAAAGCATTTTGATCGGCTAATACATGATGACATGGAATTTGTATTATTTTTGGAAGGCCCATTTTAAATTGAAATCTCCTCTAATGCCAATCTGAGTTACATAAGGGATGGTACCAATTTTGGTTTCCCCATCATTTCCCAAGACTTCTTCAGCAATATGTTGAAATCCAACCCCAATTCGAGCATTACGTATGTCATTTCATACCCTCACAACTCAAGTGTTAGCTTGAAATATTTTCTTTTGCACCTTTTCTTACTCACTCGTCGCACATTCTGCTCGAGTAGTGGTGTCAAAATGGGTTCCTCCATCTTTCTTAATGTCACCGGATTCATGACCACGCTGTTCAACATGTTTGTAGTTTGAGGATCATTCAACACTTTCAAACAACACTATAAAAATATGCTTACTTTGTCCTCATAGTTATGACTCAATGCTCCTCTATTTTGTTGTTCTTCCGACTACAAGATCCTCTGTTGCACCTCATCACATAGGATGTGCAGCATGTTCTCTTCACACATTATCTTCCAGTGATCCTCCTCTTTGTGCAACTTGCATATATGGTCCTCCCTATGTAGTCTCTCCTAATGCAACTCTTCTTCCTTAAGGGATGCTTCTTTAACCACTTTCTATGCACTGCACAAGAATTGTCTTTGGTGCACAACATCAAACTTTGGTAGGGCATGCACCACCTTATTTATCTTGGATTTTATCGGTTGGTCAACATAGCATGATTTGAATATGTCTTCAATGATATCCCCCCTCCCTCCCCCTCCCCCCTAGTCACTACTAGTCACTATGTTAACATGGAAAGGGCTATGTTTTTCAGGATCTTCCCATGGTTGGGTCCTCACCATATTGTAGCAACCCTTATTCTCTTCCCACTTCACCCCTAGATCATGGAAATATTCTGTTAGGTGCTCTGTGCAGTGGAAGTACCCATAGAGGGCATGAAATTTGGTACAAAAATATGCTAAGCGACCTGGTTCCCCATAGTTGAAGCAGATGTCCTACTTGCCTTCACCTACATATCCTTTACTTTTGTCCTGATATCCCCCATGTACATCCCCCTGATTACCTCCTTGTCATGTCCTTTTTTACTTCTACCCCTTAGACCTGAACCACATCAATTGTATGGTCATTCATTAACTGTAGTGAAAGGTTTCATTTTTGAGGCCTGAGCCTTTTAGCATCATTGAGGATGAATTGTACCATATTTAAGATCATTCATGGTGTTTTTTAGCATTTGAAGCCATTAATAAAGATTGGTTGTGCATTGGAAAGTGGACCCAGAGATGTAGTCCACATTAGACAAACTCCATTATCAATTTGGTTATCTTCATGTTTACTTTGTTGTTTTTACTTTCCATTTTGCAACTGTAATATTATTATGAAATCGTCATTTAATTTAACTATTTTATTAAAAACATTATTAATGCATTGTTTTTAATGAAAATATGTAATGGTTGTGATTTTCACATTTACCTCAAAATGCATTTAAATCATTGATCATTGGTAAATTACGTCGGATCAAGTTTGTTATCAAAGTAGGTATAACCAAGGAATTTGAAGTGTGAATGTTAACCAAGATTAATTTTAAGCGAGGTGAAGGAGTGCTTAATCCAAAAATCAGATCAAGGTGTATAAGAAAGGAAATGTCTTCTCCAGAAGACTCTAGAGTTTGCTAATCCACAACCTTTCGGTAGTGAAGAGGAATATTTCAAAGTTTTCATGACAACGAAGGATATGGTTGAAGAGATGTATGAGGACTGGAAGAAATCCAAGGGAGATTCCACATCGAAAGAAAATGGTAAAGGTAAATGAGTAGGAGGTGGTGGTGACCCTCCTAAACCTCCTCCATCTCCATCTTCTTCTTTTGAAATCTCAAGTACTTCTTCTTCAATTCCAAAGAAACAACTTGAGAATACTAAGTTTGATTTTCCTTATTTGAAAATTGATATTAAGTTTGATTTTCCTTATTTGAAAAATGATATTAAGTTTGATTTTCCCATATATAATGGTGAACTTAAAGCAAAAAAAATGGATGACTGGATCAAAGAAATTGAGGTGTATTGCAGGATCTAGAAGCTTGTAGATGATAGTACAAATATCAATTTGGATACTCTTCATCTTGGAGGCACCGCACTCATTTGGTGGGAGAGTAAGACTTGGGAATATCTTATTGCTAAAGGTAAAATTATTTATTCCTAGTATAAATTTATTTCAATGTTAAAGAAACAATTCTATCCACTAGGATACATTCAGCAAGCCATGATGGATTGGCAAAACTTAAGGCAAGGTAAAGGTCAAAATGCACAAGAGTATACATAGTAATTCATAAAGAGAGCTTTGGTTTTGGGTATACCTCTTTAAACTCAGGAAACACTTCTCAAGTTTATAGGAGGATTGCATAGTTATTTGCATCATAAGATACTTATGTTTTAACCTACTAACCTTGATGAGGTTTGTGTTCAAGATACACACATTGAAGCCAACTGAAAGAGTGGTCATGATAAATTTTACTCAGCAGAATCTATCGAGTCAAAAGAAGGCAAGGGTAAAGGGAAAGAGAAATTAAACTGAGTTGCTACAATGAAAAGGGAGGATGTGAATCTTTCATATTCTCATTGTAAAAGAGAAGGACACGACAAATAACATTGTTTGAAGCTACATATGGAACAAAGGTCGAATTCAGTTCAACATCAAAGAGGCAAGAAGGATACTAGGCTACCACTATCAAGTGTGATCTTGGATATGAATCTGAAGATGAATCTAAGGTGTTAGTTATGGCTATAAAATGTATAAATTTTGATGTTAATGTTGGTACATGTGATTATTATTCTAATATGATTTCTAATGAGAGGAAGTGGGTTGAATTATCTCAGTCACAATTTATATCTAAACATACCAAGATCAATACATTGATTGAGAGTTGATCTCAGGCAAACCTTATTTCTAAAAACATTGTTAAGAAACTTGGATTAGAAACTAAGTTACATCCTAAGCCATATCCATTCGGATGGCTATGTGGAGATGCTAAATTACAGGTTGCTAAACATTGTAGACTTAGATTTTCCATTGCTTCTAGTTTCATTGATGAGGTGGATTTGGATGTGATACTCTTTGATATATGTGGCATTGTGCTCGCTAGTCCCTAATTGTTTGATACAAAATCTATTTTTTTTAGGGAGCACAATAAGTACCATTTCTTTAAGAATGAGATCTAATGCAGTGTAAGAGCTCATAAGATGAAGACTAAATTGTCTGTGGTTTCTATAGGACAGATGAAGATGTTAGTAAATGAAAGTAAGGATTTATCTCTCATGACAGTAAAGATTGTGTTATTGGAAATGAATTAGTTAAAGTTGATAATAAGCAGATGTTTTGGGATACGTTGTAGGTACAACATGAGGGGTTATAGCATGAAAGCATCTTGGATCTTTATTTACAACCTTTGGTTGATGGAAAATAAGATCCATTAGTTATTACCACTTCTATAAAGAAAGACAAGCTTTCTATGGGATCATCCTATTTAACATTTCAATGTTCAATTTGATGTCTCATTTTGATACTAATTGGTTGTGTTTAGATAGTAGCTTTGACATTGAATGCAAATCTATGTAAAAGTGATAGAATGATTAAGTTTGTCAATAGTATGATGGTTGTTTTCATCTTTGTTATGATGATCTAGGTGATCCTAAAATGAACAGGTTGGATGGTGGACACAGGACAAGTGTTTTCTCACTCATTTTCTGAGTTAATCCTGCTTTTGGTGGTCCAAAAGATTCCCATTGGGGAGGTTTGATCTAGGAGGATTTTTTTGCTAGATCTAGAGTGAAGTCTTCAAATGATTAATAAAATCGCACCATCATGTAGGACTCGTTGAGAGATTTCCAACGATGTTTTATTCATCTCAAATAGACTTTGAATGGATAAGATATGGCCTTGTGAATTTTTTCCCAAAAATGTAAAAATAGGCAAACAAAGTGCCACGTGACACAACCACAGTGTGTTATGTGGCGTGTATAGACAAGTTGTATGCCAACATGGCAATGCCATGATGTTCCACATGGAAGGTTGCAAGTGATGTGGTAGATTGGTCAACAATTAATGGTTATGTGGACCTATCAGATTGTGACAGATGGAGTTTAAAATGTACAAGTAGCAGACATGTGGACTAACCGAAGGCTTCCATGTGGAAGCCACATTATAGTTTTATCTATAAAAAATATAGGCGAGCTAAGAGGATCAAACCACAGACCTCTTGCTCACAATTTCAACACCCTACCAGTATGTTGTGAATGTTGTTTATAATATAAAGTCTAAATCTTTTATTTAAAATTAAATTACATTTCATTTAGCAAAGATTCAAAGTCTAAACCCCAGATCTTATGGCATATTTACTAACTAATTAAAATTATAACCAAAACCTATGAAATATTTATAATATAGCTTTTATATATATATATATATATATTGGCTCCACCACTAATACCCTATGCGTTGGATTATGTTGGCTCCATGATTACAACTTGTTGCCTACGGGCCAATACTCTATGTGTTGGATCAGATCTTCACATAGTACAACGCGGAGTTAGAACACATAGTTCGGAGTTATGGAACCATAGAGCGCAAATACCATTGTCGCTATATGGAGCCGAGACCAACATGAATGGGTTTGATTACTATGGTGATAGAGGATCGATGCATTTATCATTTCAATTCCCAGTGCGCCTTTGTAAAGGCTTGTAAAATTGTTCCAAGGGAGTCTTGATTTTCTCTATGCGCCTATATTATTACTTTACATGTTGTAAATGGTTTAAGAGGCTAATGTAGCCATTCTTGACAGTTTTCATTTTTTTTTGGCTTGATCCTTTTAGCAACAATGAGGACAAATTGTACTAGATTTGACATCATTTGTGGTGTTTTTTTTAACATTTGACACCATTAATAAAGACCAGTTACGAATTGGAAAGTGGGCTCGAATTTGTAGTTCACATTGAACAAACTTCGTTATCAATTTGGTTGTCTTCATTTTTACTTTGATTCAATGGGCTTCACGTACTCATTCTTCTATTTGTTCTAGAAAGGCATCTACCATTTTTTTTCTATCAAACCTTGGTGGATCACGCATCTCTTATGCAATCCAATGCACTAACTTAGTGATAATCATACATATCCAAGAGGATACTTTGTAAAGCTTAATCTGCCATTGATCCATCACATCTTGGGATTCTTTGTCAAAGGAACATACATTGTTCCAAACCAATTATTCATTCACTATGGGATTATATATTCTTCCCTCCATCTAGTCACATTGTATATATTCTTAATCTTGATACTACTTATATCATCCTTGACACGATCTGTGTAGCGCTCTCCCTCTGTAGCATCAAGCGGGGTCACCACCTACAACTCGTCTATTTCAAATGATATTTATCGCTACTTTAAATTCGGAATAAAGTTATTGTCAAATGCCTTATCTACTTCCAACAGAGCTGGATAGGGATATGTATCCTTAAGTATCTTTATTACTACAAGGTTTTCTATTTTCTTTACCACATTGACATTCACCTTGAAATTTCCATCCTACCGATGGGATATATTTTATATTGGTTTTCAAATTAGAGGAAATTTCAACTCAAAATGGGCCTCCTAAGGAAAATTAATAAAATAATAGTTAAAATAATAAAATAATATTTATTAATTTTGGAGGAAGAAAAGAAAAGACTACTTTTTTGTTCGTATTTCGACATATGTCCCTGTGTTTTTACTCAAATTTCGATCGGGAGAGCTCGTTGGATGCGGAATTTAATTCCGCATCCAACGAGCTCTCCCGATAAAAATTTGAGTAAAAACACAGGGAGATATGTCAAAAATACGAACAAAAAAAGTAGTTTATTTTATGATACCTATCCCCAAATTTAAATTAAAAAAAAGTTTAAGAGGTGCGCCCTTTTTTAATTTTCAAAGCATTTTAATCGGCTAATACATGATGACATGGAATTTGTATTATTTTTGGAAGGCCCATTTTAAATTGAAATCTCCTCTAATGCCAATCTGAGTTACATAAGGGATGGTACCAATTTTGGTTTCCCCATCATTTCCCAAGACTTCTTCAGCAATATGTTGAAATCCAACCCCAATTCGAGCATTACGTATGTCATTTCATACCCTCACAACTCAAGTGTTAGCTTGAAATATTTTCTTTTGCACCTTTTCTTACTCACCCGTTGCACATTCTGTTCGAGTAGTGGTGTCAAAATGGGTTCCTCCATCTTTCTTAACGTCATCGGATTCATGACCACGCTGTTCAACATGTTTGTAGTTTGAGGATCATTCAACACTTTCAATCAACACTATAAAAATATGCTTACTTTGTCCTCATAGTTATGACTCAATGCTCCTCTATTTTGTTGTTCTTCCGACTACAAGATCCTCTGTTGCACCTCATCACACAAGATGTGCATCATGTTCTCTTCACACATTATCTTTCAGTGATCCTCCTCTTTGTGCAACTTGCATATATGGTCCTCCCTATGTAGTCTCTCCTAATGCAACTCTTCTTCCTTAAGGGATGCTTCTTTAACCACTTTCTATGCACTGCACAAGAATTGTCTTTGGTGCACAACATCAAACTTTGGTAGGGCATGCACCACCTTATTTATCTTGGATTTGATCGGTTGGTCAACATAGCATGATCTGAATATGTCTTCAATGATATCCCCCCTCCCTCCCCCTCCCCCCTAGTCACTATGTTAACATGGAAAGGGCTATGTTTTTCAGGATCTTCCCATGGTTGGGTCCTCACCATATTGCAGCGACCCTTATTCTCTTCCCACTTCACCCCTAGATCATGGAAATATTTTGTTAGGTGCTCTGTGCAGTGGAAGTACCCATAGAGGGCATGACGTTTGGTACAAAACTATGCTAAGCGACCTGGTTCCCCATAGTTGAAGCAGATGTCCTACTTTCCTTCACCTACATATCCTTTACTTTTGTCCTGATATCCCCCATGTACATCCCCCTGATTACCTCCTTGTCATGTCCTTTTTTACTTCTACCCCTTAGACCTGAACCACATTCATTGTATGGTCATTCATTAACTATAGTGAAAGGTTTCATTTTTGAGGCCTGAGCCTTTTAGCATCATTGAGGATGAATTGTACCATATTTAAGATCATTCATGGTGTTTTTTAGCATTTGAAGCCATTAATAAAGATTGGTTATGCATTGGAAAGCGGACCCAAAGATGTAGTCCACATTAGACAAACTCCATTATCAATTTGGTTGTCTTCATGTTTACTTTGTTGTTTTTACTTTCCATTTTGCAACTGTAATATTATTATGAAATCGTCATTTAATTTCACTATTTTATTAAAAACATTATTAATGCATTGTTTTTAATGAAAATATGTAAAGGTTGTGATTTTCACATTTACCTCAAAATGCATTTAAATCATTGATCATTGGTAAATTACGTCAGATCAAGTTTGTTATCAAAGTAGGTATAACCAAGGAATTTGAAGTGTGAATGTTAACCAAGATTAATTTTAAGCGAGGTGAAGGAGTGCTTAATCCAAAAATCAAATCAAGGTGTAGAAGAAAGGAAATGTCTTCTCCAAAAGACTCTAGAGTTTGCTAATCCACAACCTTTCGGTAGTGAAGAGGAATATTTCAAATTTTTCATGACAATGAAGGATATGGTTGAAGAGATGTATGAGGACTGGAAGAAATCCAAGGGAGATTCCACATCGAAAGAAAATGGTAAAGGTAAATGAGTAGGAGGCGGTGGTGACCTTCCTAAACCTCCTCCATCTCCATCTTCTTCTTTTGAAATCTCAAGTACTTCTTCTTCAATTCCAAAGAAACAACTTGAGAATACTAAGTTTGATTTTCCTTATTTGAAAAATGATATTAAGTTTGATTTTCCCATATATAATGGTGAACTTAAAGCAAAAAAAATGGATGACTGGATCAAACAAATTGAGGTGTATTGCAGGATCTAGAAGCTTGTAGATGATAGTACAAATATCAATTTGGATACTCTTCATCTTGGAGGCACCGCACTCATTTGGTGGGAGAGTAAGACTTGGGAATATCTTATTGCTAAAGGTAAAATTATTTATTCCTAGTATAAATTTATTTCAACGTTAAAGAAACAATTCTATCCACTAGGATACATTCAACAAGCCATTATGGATTGGCAAAACTTAAGGCAAGTTAAAGGTCAAAATGCACAAGAGTATACTAGTAATTCATAAAGAGAGCTTTGGTTTTGGGTATACCTCTTTAAACTCAGGAAACACTTCTCAAGTTTATAGGAGGATTGCATAGTTATTTGCATCATAAGATACTTATGTTTTAACCTACTAACCTTGATGAGGTTTGTGTTCAAGATACACACATTGAAGCCAACTGAAAGAGTGGTCATGATAAATTTTACTCAGCAGAGTCTATCGAGTCAAAAGAAGGCAAGGGTAAAGGGAAAGAGAAATCAAACTTTGTTGCTACAATGAAAAGGGAGGATGTGAATCTTTCATATTCTCATTGTAAAAGAGAAGGACACGACAAAGAACATTGTTTGAAGCTACATATGGAACAAAGGTCGAATTCAGATCGACATCAAAGAGGCAAGAAGGATACTAGGTTACCACTATCAAGTGTGATCTTGGATATGAATCTGAAGATGAATCTAAGGTGTTAGTTATGGCTATAAAATGTATAAATTTTGATGTTAATGTTGGTACATGTGATTATTATTCTAATATGATTTCTAATGAGAGGAAGTGGGTTGAATTATCTCAGTCACAATTTATATCTAAACATACCAAGATCAATACATTGATTGAGAGTTGATCTCAGGCAAACCTTATTTCTAAAAACATTGTTAAGAAACTAAGTTACATCCTAATCCATATCCATTCGGATGGCTATGTGGAGATGCTAAATTACAGGTTGTTAAACATTGTAGACTTAGATTTTCCATTGCTTCTAGTTTTATTGATGAGGTGGATTTGGATGTGATACTCTTTGATATATGTGGCATTGTGCTCGCTAGTCCCTAATTGTTTGATACACAATCTATTTTTTTTAGGGAGCACAATAAGTACCATTTCTTTAAGAATGAGATCTAATGCAGTGTAAGAGCTCATAAGATGAAGACTAAATTGTATGTGGTTTCTATAGGACAGATGAAGATGTTAGTAAATGAAAGTAAGGATTTATCTCTCATTACGGTAAAGATTGTGTTATTGGAAATGAATTAGTTAAAGTTGATAATAAGCAGATGTTTTGGGATACGTTGTAGGTACAACATGAGGGGTTATAGCATGAAAGCATCTTGGATCTTGATTTACAACCTTTGGTTGATGGAAAATAAGATCCATTAGTTATTACTGCTTCTATAAAGAAAGACAAGCTTTCTATGGGATCATCCTATTTAACATTTCAATGTTCAATTTGATGTCTCATTTTGATACTAATTGGTTGTGTTTAGATAGTAGCTTTGACATTGAATGCAAATCTATGTAAAAGTGATAGAATGATTAAGTTTGTCAATAGTATGATGGTTGTTTTCATCTTTGTTATGATGATCCAGGTGATCCTAAAATGAACAGGTTGGATGGTGGACACAGGACAAGTGTTTTCTCACTCATTTTCTGAGTTAATCCTACTTTTGGTGGTCCAAAAGATTCCCATTGGGGAGGTTTGATCTAGGAGGATTTTTTTGCTAGATTTAGAGTGAATTCTTCAAATGCTTAATAAAATCGCACCATCATGTAGGACTCGTTGAGAGCTTTCCAACAATGTTTTATTCATCTCAAATAGACTTTGAATGGATAAGATATGGCCTTGTGAATTTTTTCCCAAAAATGTAAAAATAGGCAAACAAAGTGCCACGTGACACAACCACAGTGTGTTATGTGGCGTGTATAGACAAGTTGTATGCCAACATGGCAACGCCATGATGTTCCACATGGAAGGTTGCAAGTGATGTGGTAGATTGGTCAACAATTAATGGTTATGTGGACCTATCAGATTGTGACAGATGGAGTTTAAAATGTACATGTAGCAGACATGTGGACTAACCGAAGGCTTCCATGTGGAAGCCACATTATAGTTTTATCTATAAAAAATATAGGCGAGCTAAGAGGATCAAACCACAGACCTCTTGCTCACAATTTCAACACCCTACCAGTATGTTGTGAATGTTGTTTATAATATAAAGTCTAAATCTTTTATTTAAAATTAAATTACATTTCATTTAGCAAAGATTCAAAGTCTAAACCCCAGATCTTATGGCATATTTACTAACTAATTAAAATTATAACCAAAACCTATGAAATATTTATAATATAGCTTTTATATATATATATATATATATTGGCTCCACCACTAATACCCTATGCGTTGGATTATGTTGGCTCCATGATTACAACTTGTTGCCTACGGGCCAATACTCTATGTGTTGGATCAGATCTTCACATAGTACAACGCGGAGTTAGAACACATAGTTCGGAGTTATGGAACCATAGAGCGCAAATACCATTGTCGCTATATGGAGCCGAGACCAACATGAATGGGTTTGATTACTATGGTGATAGAGGATCGATGCATGTATCATTTCAATTCCGACTGCGCCTTTGTAAAGGCTTGTAAAATTGTTCCAAGGGAGTCTTGATTTTCTCTATGCGCCTATATTATTACTTTACATGTTATAAATGGTTTAAGAGGCTAATGTAGCCATTCTTGACAGTTTTCATTTTTTTTGGCTTGATCCTTTTAGCTTTCTAAGGTTGATAAACCTGTCAATTTTGCAGATTTTCGTCCCATTTCTCTATGTAACCTCTGCTATAAATTGATCTCGAAAATTGCTGCTATGAGACTTAAGCCCTTCTTAGACAAAGCCATTTCTCCTCAGCAGTTTGGTTTCCTTAAAAATAGACAGATCCTGGACCCCATTGGAATTACCCAAGAAGTGTTACATACTGTTAAAGCCCGTAAAAGGAATGCCCTAATCTTAAAACTTGACTTGTCAAAAGCCTTTGATAGGGTTAATTGGTCCTTTGTTAGACTCATTCTCTTACAAATTGGAGTTCCTTTGGTGGGGGTGAATTGGATTTTGGGATGTCTCACATCAGTTCAATTTGCAGTTCTTGTAAACGACTCCCCATCTTCCTTTTTCCCAGCCTCCAGGGGAATTAGACAAGGTTCTCCTTTATCCCCTTTGCTGTTTATCCTGGTTATTGAAGGGCTTAGTCTCTTAATTGAGGAGGCAAAAAAACAGGGGAAGATAAAAGGTATTAAAATCTCGGCTCGTCTCTCTCTCACACACTTATTGTTTGTGGATGACGTGATATTATTTGGTTTTGGCTCTGTGGAGGAATGGAAGGCCTTCAAGGAAATTCTGGATATATTTTGTGAAGCTTCTGGCATGAGTATTAATATAAATAAATCCAGTTTCCTTCACAATGATCTGGATGCGGATTTTCTTCAAAATTTAGCTGGTAATTTTCCCTACAGACTTGATTTGCTGTCAAAAGGCTTTGTCTATCTAGGCTGCTATCTGAAGCCTTATGGTTATTTGATAAGAGATTGGTTCTGGCTCGTTGATAAATTTGAAAAAAGGATATCCCATTGGACCAATCGCATGCTATCTTTAGGAGGCCGTCTTGTTCTCATTTGATCAATCCTCACGAGTATCCCAGTTTACTGGTTTTCTCTCTTTCCTATTTCGGCCAGCATTATTGACAGGCTAAGAAAACTCATCTTCTCCTTCCTCTGGGGATCCTCATCAAACAAATCAAAATTTCACCTCATGAATTGGAAAGAGCTAGCCCGACCGATTTCTCAGGGAAGTTGGGGGATCAAACATCTGCCCAGTTTCAGCCTTGCTTTAAGATTGAAAAGTTTCTGGCTGGTGTTAAATAATTCTGGTATTTGGAATAAGCTCATCTCTGTCAAATACCTGAAGAATAGACCTGTTCATATCTGGTTAAGAGAAAAAAGATTTGTTGTGCAAAATGCCTCTATTTTATGGAGAGGTTTTGTTGAAACTTTGCCGTGGCTAGGCAAAGGTCTGATTTGGAATGTTGGAAATGGATCTTTAATTCGGGTTGGTGTTGATCCCATGGTAGGTTTTGGCACTGATTATATTCTGCCAGTTGGTTTACGGGAGTATTTGGAAGATTTTGGTATTGTTACATTAAATCAGGCAAGAAATATTACCTCTTCAGCTTCTTCTTACTGGTATACTGCTGCTGATTTAGACCTTTGTAATGACTGGAAATTACTTTGGGAAAGATACATTCGAGGTTTTGAATATGGAAGATTTTTTTTATCAGATCTAAATGATACTCTTCTTTGGTCTCATTCAAATTTTGTTGGTTCTCTATCGGCTGCTAAAGGATATGACATCATCTCTTCTAGTTGTTTGGAGTCTCCAGATCTCTCGTTGGAATTCCTTTGGCATCAACGTATCCCTCTGAAAATCATCTGCTTTACTTGGCTTGTGATTAAAGGGCGTATTTTAACCTGGGACCAATTGCAGAGAAAAGGTTTTCAGGGGCCAAGTAAATGCATCTTATTTGGCAGCAATTCAGAAGATATCCCCCATCTCTTTTTATATTATCCCACCAGTTTGAGAACTTTCTCTTATTTCGCTGATAAATTTGGTGTTGTCTTCCCCACCCATGACTCGGTCTACTCCCTATTGACCCAGTGGTTTAACTCCCCCTCTAGCAAGGCTGCCTATAGATATCTGCCTTTCTTCATCTTATGGATTATTTGGAACCTCCGTAACAAGTGTATCTTTGAAAATTGGAAACCTACTCTTCCAACCTTATTCATCAGAATAGAAGGTCTGCTAAACACTTATCCTGCTCCCACTAAATCTCTGAAAATCTAGAATGTTGGTTCCAATCCTGCTCTGACCTTTCCTTGTGGCTTTTTTGATGGGGCATCTGTAGCAAATTTATGTGGTTCGGGATGTGTTCTATATCTAAATGATCAGCATTATTTCTGTTTTTCCATTGGTTGTGGTGCTGGTACCAATACAAGAGATGAACTATTGGCTGCTTGGGCTATTCTCTGTTTAAGTAAGAAGATGGGTATTCCAATCCAGTTGATATTTGGAGACTCTCTGATTATTATTTCTTGGCTTAATCGATCGTCGGCACTTGATGTTCCCACACTGATGCACTGGTGCAAAGATATTAGAAAATTGCTTCTTTTGGATCCTCAGGTGATTTTCAAGCACATTTTCCGGGAGCATAACTCTCTGGCAGATGGACTCTCAAAGAAGGCTATGAATTTGGATTTGGGTCATGGTTTTTTCTCAGAATTTTTGGATGGCAAGGTCATCAATGAAGGACATTTTGTCCTATTTTAATGCTGAGTTTCTTCAGCTTTCAGTTACCATCAATTTTTAGTGGTGCTTCTATATGTTTCTGTCCTGATCAGAGTCCTCTCTGCTAGTAGGTTTTGCTCCGGAATATTTGGTTGATGATCACCTTCGATTTCTATGATTTTTTTTTGACCTGTTTAATACGGGAATGATGAGTAAAGTCTGCCATGATCAGACTTTAGTCCTACTATCTTGGCTGTTGTAGTATGTTTTTTGATCATTTCTGTTATTGTTGTAATGATCTGACTGCTGTCTTTACTGAATACTGCTTGCTCAGTCTTCTGATTGTTGTCTTTGCTGATTGCTAATTGCTGAGTGCTCAGTCCTCGGTGCTATGTAAAATATGTCTTTTGATTCAATTGAATAACAAAGACTGGTATTTTTTCTTTTGAAAAAAAAAACAATGAGGACAAATTGTACTAGATTTGACATCATTTGTGGTGTTTTTTTTAGCATTTGACACCATTAATAAAGATCAGTTACGAATTGGAAAGTGGGCTCGAATTTGTAGTTCACATTGAACAAACTTCGTTATCAATTTGGTTGTCTTCATTTTTACTTTGTTTTTTATTTTCCATTTTTCAACCACAAGATTATTACTAAATCATCATTTAAGTTCATTATTTGCTTAAAAAACATTATCAAGACATTGTTTTTAATGAACATATGTAATTGGCGAGATTTTCACATTTACCTTAAAATGCATTTAAATATGATTGACCCTTGGTAATTTACAGATCATTGGAATTCTTTTGAGTGGTCCTTCTTGATGGTTGCTAGCAATCTTGTATGTCCTAACACTAGTGTTGTCTTATATTTCATGTACCAAGTTAGGGCTCGGTCTTTGAAAGTAGTCTCTCGCTGTGCAATCTTTGCAACTTCATCAATGATTTGCTTCACTAACCAAATAGCCTCACAAGTAAACCATAGATGATCAACATCATATTTACCTGTCCCATGGAAGACAGGTAGTCTTAAAGTGGAATTGGATGTAATCAACATTATAGTGTAGACCGACAAACTAACTCTTCTTATAAGAAATTTTGTGGTTGGAACTATAGTATTCTCTTCCGGATTATGAGTGTATCGGGTAGAACTAGCTTATACTCCTCTTGCCACTTCTCCTTAGACTTTAGGACTTACTTCTATTCCATACTAGGATAATAAGCTTGCTTCTCTATGAACTAAGGGGCACAAGGGGGTCTATATGAAGATGAGGTTTCTTCTGGGTACATTCCTTCTTATGGCATTGAATCCAAGAGATGTTACTTGTAGCTGCACATTCTTTGTCATAGTCATTTGAGTGCCTCCATTTAGTTGCACTTATGCTCCTTCTATGTCCTATGGGATTCCTCTTCTGATTTTACGCCCAGATTTGACCTTGCTGTCCTCTTTGGAGCTCCCACTATCGGTTAGTGTTTCTAATATAATTTACTTGATTAGGATCTTTATCTGAAAGGATAACAAGTACAACAAGATGCATAAGATAGAAAAAATATACAAGACACAAGGACTGTATCATAAGATGAACAAACCCAATAATAAGAAGTCTTCTGCAACTATCTATCTCTCCCCCTTGTCTTTCTCTCTCTACTCATGTGAACTGTAGTGAGTGCGAGTTGTGTAAATGAGGGAGGGTGCCTCCCTATTTATACCTTTCAAGTGACTGGCCTAATACATGAATGGGGCCGACCTCTTACCCTAACAGGTCCAACTTATCCTAGAGAGACTCCAATAATACATTACATGATGTTACTTTGGGGACTATTTCCCAGAATTAAAACGGAGGCTGTACCTCAAGGTCCATACACAATAATGACATCCCAAAGGGAGGAAAACATATATTCGATGGGGTACAACAACATACAATGATAATATACATCATAATATATTCTGAAGTTACAAATACATCAATGCTATCTTCCATCCCACCCCTCCTTGGTGGTATGCCATCTTCAATGTAGGCACTATGCACCCTTCTAGCACATCTAACCCTCCTAAGCTTCATCTTTGTGTAGATTCTTCTCTTGTGTTCTTATTTCCTCTCCTATCAAAACTACTCTCCCCCTTCGATTGGTTTGGAATATTCTCTCTTTTATGATTGACTTACTTATCTCAACTCTTCTTTCATATTTCTCCTCCCTTTGGAGCCTCTACTTTTCTGGATCCATCATTTTTATACCTACTTCCCTACCTCCTCATGCCCTTCCTCCTAAATGTGGGGTTTACACTTCGATGGTGTCAAATTCCATTGTCATCGACCCTTTCTCAATAAACATCATTCCGATCCAACAATGTATCTCTTCGATAAACCTCTGTCTAGGACCTGCTTCAAACCTAGCCTATGTGCACCTATAGGATTCACTACATTCTATTGGAAACTCTATGTATCCTTCCTTAACCCAGTGGAACTAGAAATCCACTGCCCTAGACCATTTATTATCTAAGTTTTTCAACCTATGTACCCTCTGTTGAGGCCACACTATGGGCTCACACTACAACAAAAACCTGTGATTAACATCTCTTTTAGCTTCCTTTTTAGTGTCCACTATCACTTTTAGTGTATTTTTCATCATTTTTTGGACAAAGTGGACGCTTTTCCATGGGATGTCGCTTTTAATGGCGTTATTTGTGTCCCTTTTTACAATTTGGATCTATTTTGGACGATAATTAGCATCCCAATTAGCATCCCAATTAGCGTCCCAATTAGCATCCCAATTAGAGCCCCAAGTTAAAAGTTGGCACTATTTTGGACGGATCATTAGCGTCCCAATTAGCATCCCAATTAGCATCCAAATTTTTGTCCCATGTAGCATCCCAATTAGCATCCCAATTTAAAAGTTAGCGCTATTTTGGATTATAATTAGCATCCCAATTAACGTCCCAATTAGCATCAAAATTAGCATTCCAATTAGCATCCCAATTATCGTCCAAAAAAGCATCCCATATAATGCCCAGAATAGCCTCTCAAAAAATGTCTAGAATAACACTAGGAATTACACTAGGTTTAGAGCTAGGAATTGTGTTTGGAAAACATCCAACATAAAGTCAGATTTATTAATTTCAACATCAACGATCAATGTCAGTGTCAATGTCAATGATCATCATTCATGTGATAGTATTTCTAGATCTTGATTTATCATAGTGGCACCTAAATGATCGTAATCATGCCATTTTTGGATATTGATTAATCATAATGAGGGGTAAATTACCTTAATGTCACCTAAATTGTTGTAATGGAATTTAAGTGTCCCCAACAAACTTTGATAGACCCTAATGGCATCTGATTGTCCCTAACAACATGACGATGATGCATTATGATAATTATGATAGAGTGTATGGATATGATTTGATAAGTAGAAGACTATATCATCCATTTATGTGAGGTAGTAGGGTTCCTTGCTTAGTATTATCACAATTATGTTGATGATGAATATGACAACGACAATGATTTTGATTTATTGTATGATGTTGACGGCGATGTGGATGTAAACGATGATTATGCATGCGGTAGAACTTTTGGATCCTAATTGATTCTAATGGCACCTAAATGTCCGTAACAATGACTAAACGACCCTATTATCATCGAAATGACTGTAATGACATATAAATGACCTTAACAATGACGTGACATGAATCATAATGGTGATGAGTGATTAAGAACACTAATGGCATATGACTGACCATAATGACAATGATGACGATGATTTTGTTAACAATGTACTTAATGTTGAAGATGAGGATGATGATCAAGATGATGTTGATGTACCATATGGCATTGATGATGATGATGATGGCAACGTCGATGTCCACGATGATGATGCATGTCATAATACTTCTGGATATTGAATGATCCTAATGGAACTTAAATGTTCATAATGACATGTGAGAGACATATTAATATCACCTAAATGGTCATAATGTCATTTAGTTGTTGTCGATGACATTTTAGTGACATTAATGGCATTTGAGTGATTGCAACAACATGACATGGATCCAAATGGTGATGACTTGTGATGAATTATAATGGCATATGAATGACCCTATCAATGATGTGGTTGATGATGTATTTGTTGACGAGGATGATGATGACCGTGATGTTGTTGATGATGTACTTATTGATGTTTATGTTGATGATGATGATGTCAACGATTATGATGATGTGATGTATGATGTACTTGACGTTGAAATTCACTTGTCCTCGACAACATTTGAGTGACCTTAATAGCATTTGAGTGACCTTAATGGAATTTGAGTGACCTAAATGGAAATTGTCCTTGACAACATTTCAATAACAAGTTGGATGTATTGCATACATATTAATGAATATTCAGTCCAGTTATTGCTCCAATTCAAGTGTTACTTCTATGTTCAATTTCACTATGCATGTTTATGAAATTTTCACTATAAAATCAATCTCCTTCATTCTTATTTCACTGTGAGGTTTAATCTAGCATGAAGATATTGTGGAATTAATAATTTTACATATGAAGAGTCACATTATGTTAAAAAACTTAAGTTGTTAATATTAAAAAATTAAGTGTTTGAATGTAGACGCCCACATTCTAATTCAAACATGAAGAGTGGGAGGGAATGCTAATAGAAATGTTTTCAAATGTAGTGGCATTCAACACCAAGCACATGAGTTGATTAGGTTGTGGATTCAACACAAATCAATGGAAATTTATCATAACTACTTCAAGGTCAATTTTTAGTTTACCCCTCGTTGCTTCTAGTATGTGTAGGAATGTTCTATTTAAGATTGTTCAAGGTGATAGACTGGTGAGAGCTCACTATAATTAACCCATGGTTAATTCACAATGTACCGTTGGATACTTTTAAGAGAGCTCTACTAATAAATCCTTAAAATAGGTAGATCATTGGGAGTTTACCACAATAGCTCATTTTTTGATATCTATGCACCTTTAACTAGTCCTACTAGACACAAGAAGGCATAACATGTGAATCCCCATAGCAATAGATCAATGGGAGTTTGCTACAACTAGCTGAGGCCCCATTCTCAATGCATCTCTAACCACTCTTGGTAGGCATGGATGATATCTACTAAAAAATCTTTATGTAGTAGATCGAGGGGAGTTTATGTTAATCCCTATATATTGCGACATTACATTTCAATTGTTTTATTAGTATTGCTTTTATTGATTAATATTTGGTTACTCTCTCTTCTAATTTTATGTTATTTTGGGAATTTATTGCATAATAATTTACAACAACTAACCCATGGTCGATTCTCAACACACCCCTCGACTCTTAGTAGAGTTATGATCCTTGTTCTTGTAAATCCCTCAAGCAATGGATTGATGTGGGATACACCAACTATCGCAATCCAAATTGTCAGCGCACCCATAGCCATTTCTAATAGGCACAAGAGGGTTCTACCTAAAAATCCTTGAAGTAATGAAATGCTGGGAGTTTACCACAACTAGTCCATGTTTAATTCTCAGCATACCCTTAATTGCTTTTGATAGGAATGAGAGGGATCTAACCGAGAATCCTTGATGTAGCGGGCTAGTGGAAGTTTAACATGGCTAATCAAAGTTTGATTCTAAATTCACCACTAGTTACCCTTGATAAGTGTAGGTGCCTCTGCTTAAAAATACAGTGGTATATCAATGGGAGTTTACCACAAATAGCTTAGGTTCAATTATCAATACACCTCTAATCATTTCTAGTAGGAATAGGATGACTCTCCTTGAGAATCCCCAAAGTAGTAGTTCTATGAGAGGTCATCACATCTAGCCCATTTTTAATTCTCAACACACCCATGGCCACTCCTAATAGATGTTTTGGGGATCTCCTTGAGAATCCATGAAATAATAGATCAATGGGACTTTGCCACACTAGCTCATGTTCAATTCTTAAAGCACCTCTAGTTGTTCCTAATAGGGGGTAATAGGGCTCTACATGAGAATATTTGAATCAGTACATCGATGACAATTTACCACAATTAGTTGAGGTTTGATTCTTAGTGCATCCCTAACCACTCCTAGTAGGCATAGTAGAGTTCTATGTGAAAATTCCCAAGTGTGATATATTAGTGGGAGTTTACTGCAATTAGCCCAAGTCCATTTCTTAGTGCACCCCTAGTGACTCTTGGTAGGTGAAAGTGAGTTCTATTTAAGAATCTCAAAATGATAGATCAACGAAAAATTATGACAATTAGCCCAAGTTTTGATTCACAATGCACCCCTTTCTACTCTTTATAAGCATAGGTGGGATCACTTTGAGATTCCTTTAAGTAATAAATTGGCGAGAGTTCACCACAAGTAGCCCATGTTTGATTATTAATGCATCCTTAATTGTTGCTAGTAGGTATAGAAGTGAGATACCCAAGAATCCTTGAAGAGAGAAATCAATGGGAGTTTATCACAACTATCTAGGTTTAGTTCTCAACACACCCTTCACCACTCCTATTAGGTATAGGAAGACTCTCTATGAAAATTTACAAAAGAATAATCAACACGAATTATCACAATTATTTGAGGTTAATTTTTTAGCACATCATCACTACCCCTAGTAAGCATAGGAGAAAGCTCTACTCAAAAATATCATAAACAATATTAACAAAGAGGTATACTAAAGAAATCGATAATAATTAACTTGAAAAATCAATAATAATTAGTTTCACTTACATTTTTAATGCACCTTGACCATTCCTATATAAGAGAGCCCTAAAAATCCTCAAAGCCACACATCCAAATAACTTTGGAAAACCAATTTGTCAATTAACTAATGATGTGATTAAATAATATACCAATGTCAAAGTGTACATCATAATGACACCAACACCAAAATATAATAGCATGGAGGGTGGACCCGAGAATCATGATAGGGTCATCAAACCCCACGACTCAAAAGCCCGACTCCCGAGCGTTTCTCCAAGAAAATGGAAATTCCGTAAGTACAAAGTACATGCAGCGTTCAAAATTGAACCCTTCCTAGCCCTTCCCAGAAGTGTAAAGCTAAAATTCCCTCCAAAAAAAATTTAAAAACTGAATTTTACCCTTCCAATTAAGAAGGGCATAATTTATATCAACATTTCAAAAGAAGGGTGACATTTGAAATTACCCATCCATATAAATTTGTCAAGATGTTGAAATTCCTATACTATAAAGTTCAACTCATCATTCAAAATATTGGAAATATGATAAATTATAATCACTCACTCATTCATGTCATGCACTCACTGCCTAGTTGTGCAGGATGGATAGTAATCATTGATGACTACGAGGCACTAGCCATCAAGATGCAACTCTCACTCCTGATTCACTTGGCGCTGCAATCTAAAGTGTGACAATTTGTCAACAACTATGACTATAGCAAAAAAGAACATCTACTAGTCTACTACTAGGCCCGAAACGAGCTCAAAACTTTGTGCCTACTACCTATGTGAACCTCACTACCAATGTCCACTCTTTTTTCGTCAAAATGAAATTCAAAAGGCAGGTTTGATAAGTCCTCCTCTACAAGACTTCATTTCTTGTATGAATATCATGGACTCACGACAACTATAAACAACATGTGATGTCATGCAAATACAAATAATGGCATGTAGCTAGGATCAGAAACTGTGCTAAGGTCTATTTATGCATTGCTATAGAGAGGTGTCATTGGGCACACGATATGGAGAAACAATTATTAAAAAAATTAAAAAAACAATTGTTGGCTAAAGAATAGTCTTCAATTTGATGGGTGGCATGATCATGATGTAATCTCCCCCCGTCCTTCCAAATATTTGTGGTTTCTCACAACATTTGTCCTCGACGCCACGAAAATACATATAAAAATTGCTTGTCTTTACATCCTCTTCTCTTGAAATCCTCATCTCATAATCATAACTAAGGATTATTATGCATGCACATCCTCACCTTATAATATGAATTGGGTCAAGGTACGAAGAGGACCATAAAATATTAAATGTGTCAAGATGCAAAGAGTAAGAGACAACTATAAGTAAGTCTTATATTAAATTTACCATATAAGTCTTTAATTAACACTATCAACTAAGATTTGACACGTTGGATTGTTGTGATCTTCTTATCACTCCTTACCAATGTGATTGTAAGACATTCTTTTGAAGGTGAAGTCCATAATTTTAGGTCTTCTTCCTCATTATCATGCCTTTTTGTAAGACAATAAAGAGGGTAGTGGCATGCATCAACATGGAAAATAGTTTCGACATAGAGGTTATACACATTACTTGTTTTCATTAAATAACTTAAATTCCTACTCATGACTATCGATTCACTGAATCGTGGACTGGTACAAATCACAACAAATTTTAGAGCCCCAATCCCTTAATTACTTACACCTAAAAATTTCTCAAATCTAGCCATTAAAAAACATTCTTTGGTATTTTGGTTCAATTTTAAAAGGCGGATTGTTGAGGAGTTTCAAGGATTCAATTGAATTAGGCTTGATTCCATTGCCCCTCCATCCCATATATGTATGTTTTCATAACAATTGTTGAACAAAAAAAATTGATGCCCCGACCGTGGTTATGCTAGCTTTGCTAACTTGGTTGGTATGTAGGAATTTTTTTTAAATGTTTTCTGAGTTGTGTATTATTTTTTCTTAGATTCCCAATCCTTATAATTCTTACATCTCTCAAGCTTGGATTGCACGTGGATTCCCCAATATGGTTATGGCATAGTCTAAGTAATTTTTTTTGTATAATGAAGTGTGTTCAAACTAAAAAAATACAATAGAATAGTTGTTGCGTTACTGTTAATGTTAATGATACATATATGACAACTTAATGTGTTCAAAATAAATTTTATTGAAAATATATCATTTTTTTATATAAATATTAATAAATGGTCAATTATTTAAAATTGTAAAAATTTAAAAAACAGTATTTGTATTTTTTTGATGAAAGAGATTAATTAATTTATACTTGTGAATACGTAAATTATTTATATTGCCCTTCATCTCTAAAAAAAATTTAAGACCTGCACTTCAAATTTCAAATTTAATCACTTATCTGCCTTCACTGAGTACATGTCGATTTTTACAAAGACCCGCCCTTCAAATTTGATCACTGAGTACTTGTCGATTTTTACAAAGACTCGCCCTTCAAATTTTAAATTTGATCACTGGTCCGCCCTTCAAATTTGATCACTGTTCCAACCAATTATTCACAGGCTTTATGCTCACTGGCCTTCTCCTCGCACAACTATATCACAGCTTTCAACTTTTTTCCACGGTGTTCTCTTTCACATGGCAATGGTGGCTTAGCAATTTTTTGCACGTCAATGAAATGTGGTCGTGATTTTTATATCCTCCCAACTGAAGCGCAAGCAAACGAGAAGAAGGGGCCGAGGGATTCTTTACAGGTACAGAAATGGTTTTCTAGTGTATTCATCTTTGTTTTCTGAAACATAGAGTGGTTTAGAGTTTGAATCCCTCGGGTTTTCAAGATCATATGAAATACCTGCGCCTGAACATCCAAACCCGTCAGACAATGTCTTCTGCGGTATCCTTTACGACGAACACCTATGTAAACAACAACACACCCTCTGGACGCCATATGTTCGTCAAACCGCCAGAAGACGCACTACAACGATTGCAACAAGAAATTCAAACCGTGAATTAGTCAGAGAGGAAGAGCCAACCCAATCTCAAACCACTGATTACACTTATGGGAAGGATCTGAGCCACACAATCCACGGAGAAACTGTGTTGGAACCAATATTCAATTGCAAAATTTCTCCCAATCCAGTGGAAATGACCCTCAAGTCCTGTCGTTCTAAAATCCTTGAAAACCGTCAAAGCCCTAAAATCCCCAGTGCAAGCAGGTCCAAGTGGCAGTTTGCGGAGGGAGTTTTAAACAAGGCTTTTACAACGTTTATTCTGGTGGCTGGTTTGCTGAGTACTATGTGGCATTGGGGTTTGTACACAAATTTGGGTTCAAATCCAAAGGTTGTGGTGTCCCTAGAGGTGCTTGCCTCTGACAGTTGCATATTGGAGCTTCAGGATTTTTTGAAGAAGACAACCAAAATTATGCAGGCCCAGTTGGAGTTGGTTGACAACAAGATTGCAAAGGAGGTGGAGGGTCTTAGGAAGGAATTGGAAGAGAGGATAGGAGATCAAGCGGCTACTTTTTTGGTCTGTGCTTATTTATGTTGCTCCAAGGACTTCAATTTTACCAGAAGTTGTTACCTTAGAACATGTTGCCAAGGTACGCTCTGTTTTTATGTAGATTACATTTTGTTTGTGTTCTTTATTTTTCCAACCGATAGCTTTTTACTTATTGTGGTGTCAGTAGTTCAATATTTGTAGATGTACATATATAATCATTTTTCTCAGATTGAAATATTATGTTACAGAAACATAATACAGTTATGTACTAGAGTACACAAACTAAAATGATTCCCCATATATCAGCTAGCATGATAGATTGACTAAGACCTTGCTTTACATTTCAATGCATGTTTTTTAGTTTTAAGTTGATTGAATATTTCGTTTGATCAGTTGTTGCCTTTGTATTGTATTCTTTGGGAATGCTTTTCATTTTGCACCTCTGTGAATTCTTGACTGAATTAAATTTTTTAGTGATTTGATTCTACGCATTTGTGCACAAGATTACATGGCAGAGGGTGTTATGAAAAGCTATTTAACCATGATAGTTTTTTTTGTTTTTATACTTTCGAGATGGTCAAGTTGCAATGCTATTAAATATACTTTGTAGCATTTCCACAATTATTGTGATGGAATAGTGATTAACAACTTATTTCTCTGATATTCTAGAAGTACCATTTACTACTTTTGCACCTTATCAGATTTTACTGATCGTTCTATATGGAATGGAAGCTTGTGAAATTTCTCATATAATATTGATCAAGAGTGTGGCCCCTCACATTTTTTAGATAGATGTATAATAATTCTACTATTTTTGTGAGTTTTCAATGACCAAATCCATATCTCAGTGCCAAATGGCTCCCAAGCAACAACAAAATGGTGGTCTATTGCTAGCAAATGGTCATTGTAATTTTTGTCTTTATTTAGGTTTAATATAATGGAGGAGGGTTGGTGGTACCATGTCTAAAAGCATGCAAAACTAGTAATTAGTTATTTCTATTTTTTTACAAAACATTATCCTCGAGAAAGGGTGCCATATGTGGGTACTTTTTGTGCATCTCTTGAAGGAAGTGAGAATTTATGTCTAGGGACATGAATTTTTTCTACTTTGGTACAACAACTGGCGTACCCTTAAGTACTAGAGGCCATAGGCTTTCCTAGGGCTTTCTTTCTTTACTTTCTTTCTTTAGAATGTAGTATTTACACTTGCAGTAATGCCCTCCTCTGTGGGCGATGAATGCAGTGTTAAACCTTCACTTGGTGCCAAGGTGATGACACCCTTAAGAGAATTTCTACACGTTGCAATGCTTCAAAATTTTAGCATGATCAGAAATAATGCCTTTTAATGAGATCGAATTACACAACCTTACCCCTTGGGTGGGCCTTTTTTACCTTCATCCTAAGACGATGGAGTCACTACCCCCTATAATCCAGTAATATGAAAGTTGTCGGGGACATTTATATCAGACACTCCCTTTCTTTGCTCTTTACCTGCACAAAATAGAACTAACTGTTAGCGGTCCTAGATGGAGCTTTACTTATGCTTTTTAGGGAGGTACCACTCCACTATAAATCTTTTTCTTTTCACACTTGAGCTTTGCTCTCTGGAAACGCTCTCTGGAACTTTATATAATAGAATTCCAAGTAAACTTGAAAGTTACGACCCAGAGGGTTCCAAAAGTATGAGGAAATGATTTTAGTGAGTATAAATTTGATTTGACAATGTTCACACCAATTATTGCTAGGGATGTAATCACACTAGTATTTATAGAATTGATGGCTTGTAAGCAGAGATAAGGCAAGGCTATAGTTAGCAGGGCAGTTTGAAGTTTAGGTAGATACCAATTTATATGTTAGGCGGGATTTCATCTTTTCCTTTTAGAGTTCAACAAAAAATCTAAAACCTATTTTATACATACTTAATAAACCTATGCATTGAAAATTTATTGTGCTTATGTTAAAAAGTCATTGACAGTCACAATAATTATCTAGCTTTCCTGATACAATAGTCTTTACTTTACAACCATAATTTTGAGTTTCAATGACACTATTGCAAAGTGAAGAAGAAATAAATTTATTACTTCTGTTCTTTTGTAACTTTAGATCTCCTTCATGCTGGACCCAAGAAACTCCCTCATATTATGGATCTCATGTGGATATGTAAGAAAAGGGTTGTGGTGACTATAACCACCTCCTCGAAATGTGGCTACCTCAGTATGTGTGCAAGAGAGGGTCAATGGTTGTTACAACCTCCATGCAGTATGGATCTAAGATGGGGATGTGTGTAAAATGGTCCACATGTTGTCACAAAAACCACCGAGCATATATCCAACATCACTATCTTTATCTAGAGATTCATAAAGAATCAGATTGACAATTCCATCGTATTCTTCCTATTTTAATGTGTCTCACTGCACTATATGTGTCCCATAATGTACTATTGGTCTATTTTCATAAAATATTCAATATAAAAGTTCAAGTTTCTGCATCTGTTAACAAACAAATTTTTTAGCATAGAAAATGGTAGGCCTTAGGTAATGGCCTAGCTTATACATGACTTTAGGGTAATACTAAATAGCCTAGTGCGCTTCTTGTCATGGATTTAACTAACAATTTAGTTGATACTGTGTAACTCGACATGGACTGATGTTTTACAATATGGAGCCATGAATGTTAATATGGTTGGTAAGTCTAAAACATTTTTAGTGTCCTGTTAAAAGAGGTCAGCACATCAGATCAGCAGGGTTTAAGAGAACAAATAAGGACAATGTCACAAATGCTTTAACTTCCAAAAACATATGTTGAAGCCATTTAAAAAATCAACATATCATAGTATACAAAATGAGTAGAGAACTGTTAACCAACAAAGAGATCCCATACTATAAAAATAAGTTTAAACAAATTAGAAAATATGTATGGAAGGTATACCGCACGAGATTGATCATATATTTCAATCATTGACATCTCATAATGATGAACCATCAAATTGAAGTAATGGTAGACAACCCAGTTTTCAATAAAGACCTTTAGACATAAAAGAAGAGAGTTAAATTTTCCTGCATTGTTAATAGTCCATTAATCCTTTAGGTATCTTTATCATTCTGAAAATATTGCCCAAACAACTCAGAATAAGCTACTAAATTGTACTTACTGCATGGACAGGCCCTTGCATTCCTTGGTGAGTAACTCGGTATAGTATCCGTCCAGTGACCTTGTCAATGAGATATGTCACCAACCAAGCCTCCTCTAGCGCAGTGGTTCCTATTGGACCAGTAGCTCTTGGCACAACAATCACAACAAATAGTACGTTCTTTCTGACATATTTGTAAAGTACTTCCTAATCTGTTAGAAACTTTGTTTGTGTGTGAACCACCTATAATAAAAATGACTGTTAGATGAACCATGTATTTTGGGGCTTAGAAAGATTAAACACATGCAACCAGGGAAATGAATACATTGTCAAAATGATTTTTGGTAATAACTGAAGCATGAAAAGAAAAATGACCTCATCTGACATTTTTGTGGCAGTGGTGACAATTTTTTCCAAATCAAAAGGAAACGATACAGACCATAGTTCTCTAGTTTTGAAGCAATAATCCTTAAACACCATATCTGACATGTTTTTATTCCTGATACCATAACCTTGGATTGATCCTTTTTCTATATAGACAAAAGATAAGTAGATATTTGACATCTATTTAAGAAAAATAGAGTGCTTCATCAGTTCTAGGAAACAAGTGTTCCCTTGCATTGTTATCCATAAAAAGATGTGGTCATTGCTTCGTTGAATCTGTCATTGGAAAATGAATCACTTGAGATATGGAATTGGAAAGCCTATAAGAATTGAGTTATTTGCCACTGTGAGAATCTACAAATGAGATAATTCCTGTATCATCATGTCCTAGACCACATTTCCCCATTATCAGAACAGTTGGACTCTCATCTAAATCATGCTGGTGAGGGACCTGCCAAGGAAAGACCTTCAACACATAAGGAGATCGACATTCTTCTGATTTCTAGAAAGTAAGAAGCAACTGTGACCATAGAATAAGACCATCTCTAGAGTGAAGAGCCAAAAATTTTCCTGCCTTTGTTAACACTATCAACAGTTTTCCGAATCCATTATGATCCCTGGTCATTTTTATTTTCTCTACATTAGTCAACCTCCTTGTTTGTATAATTTCCATCTCTTCAGCACTTGCTAGCATCAAGGTTGCCTTCAATTTAAGAAAATGGCCCTTTCATAAACCACAACAAATAACTAATCAGTAAAGTTGTAAGTGTGAGGTAAATAAAGAAGTAAGCATCAAAGAAAGGAAAGCAGTAATTTGAGGATTTGTTGTAGTGACTTCCCAATTTTAAAAGGATAGGTATTGTTTTGGTTCCAGATCAATTGATGTGTTTTTAGTATCATTGGTGGGAAGAGATGAAGAGGCGTCCTTGTGAGGAAAATGAAGCAAGGATGAGCATCAATGGATGTATCCAATCCTATGAGAGATTAGAGGTTATCTTGCAATGACTTTGATGCCACTCTTGAATATATTTTTCAAACTTCTTAATGTACATCTTCACATTGTCAATACAACTCCATTTTCCCCTCAAGCATAAGACCAATATCAATTCATTGGTATTTTTGTTATTTATTAGTTGAAGTTATTATCGTTCTTTGCTAAAGCTCGATAGACTATGTGCAACAATATATGGGAGTAGGCAAGTGTCTACAAAATATGGTTGCACAAGCTTTTTTTATAACTATTGTCTAATATTTTCTACTAAATTATTTATGCAACTCTAGTGTACACCCACTCATTGTTGTACCACATATGGCCAATCCAAGCAAATTTTCTTTTGTGTTATGAATGGGGATGTAGTTTTTTGGGGTCCTTAAAATTAGAAAACAATGCAAAAATTGATGTTAGTGTTGTGTCAAAGTTTGGAAATCCAAGTTCAGCTCAATCTCCTAGGTGAGCAGCCTTAAACAATATTGTCTATATGATCATGTATGAAACATTTGTAGGCAAATGGTTTCTCTCTCTTGTTCATGAAGATTTTAAATTGCAGCCATATGACGTTCTTTCTGACATATAGTACATTCTTTCTAACATATTTGTAAAGTATTTCTTGATCTGTTAGAACCTTTGTTTGTGTGTAATTTTGTAGATAGGTAATTCTGAGACACCATCCCTCTCTAAAGGTAATTTTGCAGTAGTTGCATCTATAATTTCAGCAAGACCATCCTCTCTACTCTAAAAAATCTCACCTTGTTGCAATATTGCAAGAGAATGGTCTTCTGCAATTACCAAGGCCCTAAAACCATGAGACATATCCTATACACAGATAGTTATTTATAAAAACCTTTTGTAAGATACCCCTTTGAGGATCTAGCTCAACAACCTCAAAATTTTATTCTTTTGACCACTATCTAGAACAACAGTAAGAGAAACATTGTTCTTGTTTAGGTGTTGCAACACCGCAAATGATTGCTGCTATGGTGATAAGAGTAGGCCATCACTAATAATAACCAATTCACTTACTTTCTCGAGTAAATGAAGCTCACTACAAGTATTTCCAACTTTTATCAGTAATATATGTGAATCAACTTTTAATGCAAAAGCGCCTACAAACTTTAATGGAAGGAGTTGTGCCTCAAATGAAAAATATTCAAAGAGACTAGAAAGCATTGTTTGATGTAGTGACATCTCTCCCTTTGCAATGTCACTTGTAATAATAGTTGGTTTTGCCGAATCAAAAGCAACCAATGTATCCTTTGCCACAATTAGCTTGTCTAGTGATAGGCCTCTAGCATAGGTTGCCACTTCATGTTTCATTATTTTCTCATTCATAGGATATCCTACTGTGCCAATGAAAATGCAGAATGACACTTGAATTTTAAGAGGGTAACAGGGAATTTGGGTGTCCATGTATGCTTTTCCCTGGTATTGATAGGCATCCTGCAGTAAGATTAAGTGATTTTTTGGTTGGATATAGATTACCATTTGCGGTGTCAAAAATATCGACTTCACATCCAATTATTTTGTTGGTAGCATGTCTATGGATTGTTTCTCGGGGATTATTTAGTGCTTTTATTGATTAGTTCTGCTTTGAATTTCTCCACTAGTTGGTCCAATTTCATTTTTCTTTTAGTCAGCTTCTTATTTCCCTTTTTGTGAAGATTTAGATTTATTTGTTTTTGGAAAAGGATAAGAACTTGTTCAATAATTTCTAGTTAACATTTTTTCCAATGTAGGTAATCTTGATACCTTATTGCAGTTAGATTCTTGCTGCAATAACATCTTTGGCGAAATTCATTAGGGTATTAGAAAGTTCTGCTTCTAGCAACTCTTTGATTCTTTTCCAAATATGGCATTTAGAACAAAATTTGTGCTGAATAAGTGTTAAAATAAGCTCTTTTTTGCTACAAGAATATGTTTGTCCAAAATCCTTATGGTTTTCAACAATTCTGTCGCTAGAAGTCCTATGATAGCTTCAAAACAATAGTTGTTGAAACATTAAGTCCGTTGATTAATCGTTAATAATTGTTTCAGGACTTTGTTGTTCTCTAGCCTTTGGATGTCCATATTTGCTTCTGCCATTGTTTTAAAGGGTGCTTTGCAGTGAGAATTTAGGCCTTTGCAAATTTAGATTTACAGTTTCACTGTTAAAAAATTGCACTTGTTCTTTGATTGTTTATTTTGTCACCAGCATCCCTCTAGATATGGATAGTCCTAATGAATTATAGGGACAACCAGAACTCTATTGCAATAATGTGTAACAAAAATGCTTAGGATTTAGGGGACTTTTCTCCCTAGCAGTTCTTTGGTGCTTGGGAAAAAGTATTGAATTTAGAACAGTAGTTTTCTTGGATAACTTCAGAGACTGTAACCACCAATTGGAATTTTGATCTCCATGTTGGATTTTTTTGTTGTATTAATAAGTGCTCTGCAATACGATTCTAATGCTTTCTTTTGTGAATTTTGATTACTTCCTTTGCTGTTAAAAATATGTACTTGTGCTTCAATGACTTACTTTCTTAGGAGTTCTTGTTTTTTCTCAGAATCTTTGGTTTTTCATTAAATAGTTCTTTCAGGTTCCTGGATGTTTGCCCTGATTTATTTGTTCTCTTAGTCAATTGCTTCTATTACTCGTTTTGAATTTATGCTCAGAATCTTAGATTATATTGTCTCTAGTGTATCCATTAGATAATTCTGCTTTGAGGTTACCCAATACTTGCCCCGATGACCTTGTTTTGTTAGTCTAGTGTTCAATGGTCATCTCCTGCAAAATTTAGTTTTATATTTTCCTATAAAAAATGGAGTTGTCATTCAATAGATTTGAGATAGCGTTTGTACAACTATAGCTAGTCTTGATAGCTAAGGGTGAGTACATACTTGCTACAATAGTGTCTCTTGTTAAAATTCTTCAGGTTTAAAAAACCTTTTTTGTTGGAAGCTCTCTCTTTCCTTAAAAAAAGTGTCATTTGAAAAAATATTTGTTGCTAGTGTTGATAACTTACGGTGAGGAGATACTTGCTACAATAGTGTCTCTTGCTAAAATTATTAGGGTTGTAGAAACATTTGTTGTTGGAAGCTCTTAGTTTCCTACAAAAAGTATCATTTGAAAATATATATGTTCAATTAGCACAAAAGAAAGCGTTCTTATTTATCATAAGTAAGTGGGAAAGTGATTTTGTGGAGATATACCTTTGGAAAGAGGATGGATACCCAAGTAGTGGGCAACGGGTTGGAGATACAAATGGATGTAAAGGGAAATCTATGGCCCCAACCAGTAGTGAATGTGGAAGAAGAGATAGATTTTTAAGGGAAAATGAAAGCATACCTTTGGAATCATGCCCATCACCAGCGAAACCTAGTGGTGGAGAGATGAACAAATGTCCAGAACATCGCTACTGAGTAGAAAGAAAAATATAAACATATTGAAAATACGAAGGGAAAGTTTCTGAAACAAGTGTACATAAATTTCTTTCCTTTGAACTTTCTGAGTTGAGCATAAGAAATCATATATAGAAGTTATATTTCAAGGACGTAGGTTTTTCACTAGATGTTTCATACACAAAATTTATTTTGTCAAAAGTTTCATGTTTTATTTTTTTGATATTTTGACCTGGAAACAATCTAAGTTATGAAATACCCAGCTTTCCTAGTTGTCAATAATTTATCCAAAATTTTGGTGAAATCATAGAAGTTAAGCCATATTTTTAAAATTTGAGAATATGCTAAGATAGAGACCATTCACTGCTGAGGGCAATAAACAATAATGTTAATCCCAATGAAAGAAAGGAGGGTGTGGACAATGCTGGAAAAAAATGGGAGTGATTTTTTATTGAGTGGTTGAATATCCAATACTGGGAAAATAAAAAAGGGATGAACTTGGCATGGATACAAGTAATTCATAAATTTGGGAATTCCATTGATTCGTGAGTTCAGGAATTTGAGAGATCTAGGAACTCGATCTGAATTCGGGGCTTTGTGAATTCAACCTGACGGAGTACCTGCAATATTTTGTAATTGTGGAGCTGAGAAGCTACTTCAGAAAAAGTTTTTTTTTTCTCATGTTTTTGTTGTCACTCAACTTAGTATTGTAGCATTAAGATGGTTTGTTGGAAGCAATGTTATCAGGATTGGATTGGTCATTGAATCAATAGAGTCCAACTAATTTTTCAATTGTCTTATAAATTTATTTCTTGATGGAATGGTTTTAGTAAGGTTACATTGGATTTCTAGATGCTTGGATCTTATCTCTCTTGAGACTGGAAGTCTATTGGTATTTTCTAAACAATAAGAAACAGTGGTTGTCTATTGGAGTGGCAATTCCTATGTAATTATAGACATAGAATCTTACCCATGGTCATCTGTCTCTCTAGTCCTGACATAAAAGATTTTGAGGAGTATTTAACTATTTCCTCTATGTTTTCATCCATTCTAACACATCTATTAGCAACATTTATTTAAAGTATTGTAGCCCAATTTCAAGCTAATCTATATGATAAAGAGAAGCAGTTGGATTTAACCCATGGATAGTGACAACGCAAGTTCATAAATATGGAGATGTTCTTGTCAGTTTAAATATACATCCATCACTTCAGAAACTGGAAACCTCAATAAAGCATCATCCAACTAATCACCCAGCATTCCAGGGGTGCATTTTTTACTGGGACAGTTTTATCAAGCTTGGAAAGAGTACCCAGGCTCTGAGATGCATCCATATGGAAAGCATTGGGTTGTATGCATTGCAACATTTTAATACAAGGAGAAACGAACCTTTTAAAATGAGGAAGTTCTGGTTAAAGTTAGAAATGCTAGAAACCTTTAACAGTATTGTCTATATGATCATGTCTGAAACATTTGCAGGAAATTGGTTTCTCTCTTTTGTTCATGAAGGTTTTAAATTGCAGTTTTGCAGGAAATTCAATGTAGGCTGATGTATTATGGAAAATCAATGTATGACTAGGTTAAGCTTAGAGCTCACATTCTTCATCCCCCACTTGTGACTCGACTAGACACAACTTAGCGGATCTCATATTTCTTCCCAGCGCTCCTAGTGGATAGGGGAACTAAGAGGCCAGTAGATAGAAACACCATTCCATCTTCCAGATTAGTTATACCTTAGGAGACAATGCAACCTTTATAGCTAGGTCCATGTGGGCCCTCTTGTAGGTAGGCTTGGGATAGCTATGTCCATGTGAGGTCTTGTTGGGATAGCTTATGCATGATTACAAACCTTCAAGTCTGTTTCACCCATAATCTCTGTGAGTTATTTGAGAGCCTTTTGTAGATACTATAGGTCTTGACCAACTTTATCTACCGAAGTCATCAATCCAGGGTTAGCATTCCAAACAATTTACTTGTTCCACATAATGAGCCTCTTAGTTACCAAACATGGGTTGCATTCATTTTCCTAAGCACACATTGGATTCCATTCAACTCAATTTTAATTGCTTCTGCATGACCTCCACCTTTGGTTTCTATCAAAGAAGCCGACAAATTTTCCGCTTTCACTTGGAAATCCTTTGGCAGCCTTGTTTCCACTATCAAGGATTTGGATTAACACCATTGCCTTCTGCCTTTGGGGGTGCCATTTATCTTATATGAGAAACCTTTTTGGGAAGAGTAGCTACTATTTTTGGAGGTGGGTGAGTAAATATGGTTGTGCTCACTTTAAAATTTTATAGCCATGCTTGGATTCACGCTAAAGTGAGTGACTGAGCCACTGTCACTAAATGCACTTCCTTGTAATTATTGAGTGTGATGACCTTTATTTCTCTAACTAACCAGCCAAAGACTTTGCTTGATATGAAACACATTTCCCAAAGAGATCTCCAATATTTGGCAGCTGAATAGAGTAGAGTCCTATGCCCTGTCATGATTGTAGTTTGTTAAGTATATCTGATTCTATTCTTTCTCTCAATGTTTCAAATCATGCCTGGTTTTCCAAAGATAAAGATAAAAAGACAGCCTTATCCTATACTCTATGGCCCCATGAATATGCTTATATCCAATGCTGTTGGGGATTATGTAGATCTCCTAGAGCAAGCACTACAACATCACCCTGGGAAGCAAATAAACATTATGAATTGGAATCACAATATATCCTAACCATTTCTCCTTGTGGATACTCATTAGCTTGATGGAAGACGGAAATTTGTTCATCCCATGGTGGATAAGATCCATGTGAAGCACCAACTATTGGGTTGATCATCTTCTTTTGATTCTCCTTATTGCTCCACTTATACATGGATCTAGGAAGATCATGCTTATCTACTATATCCTTGGCATCCACACTAAGATAATTGTTGTTGATAGGTCTCATATAGTGGCACACTTACGGTTACTAGGGAATAGTGATTTTTTGCAATCCCATTCAGCCAATTTCTTGAGTTTTGTTCAAAATTCCTAGAAAATGTTTATGGATTTCATAACCTACTTGATCATATATTGTGAAATTATAAAATCTATCATCTTTTTCCGACCATTAGATACTCAAAGTTGTGTATTGATCATGTTTACCATTATAGAGGACTCTTTAAGTTAGGTTCCCAAATCCTTAAAGGGTGCTAGCTCAATGGAAGAGCGCCCGCCTTACAAGCAGGAGGTTGGTGGTTCGATTCCTCCGTGCCCTAATAATATTATAATATCGTTTAAAAACAACTAAATTAGTAACCAAAAAATAAGAGATAAGTGACCAAACAACAATAGATAAGTGGCCAAACAAAATGACCAAAATTCGTATATAAAATTACAAAAAAATGGATAAATTAGTGACTAAAAAATGAGAGATGCAAAAATAGGCATTAAAAAGGATGCAACACGTGGCGCTAATGATGAAGCCAAAGATGGCATTGATATGGTAGCAAAATAAGATGCAAAACTAGGCATTAAAAATGATGCAACATGTGGCGCTAATGATGAAGCCAAACATGGCATTGATATGGTAGCAAAATAAGACGTTACTTTGGATGCAAAACATGGCGCTAATTAGGAAGCAAAATATGGTGCAACAATACAAAAATATTTGGCGTCATTTTGGTAGCAAAACACGATGCAAAAATTGGTGCAAATTTGGAAGTAAAAATTGGCACATATTTGGAAGTAAAACATGGTGCAAAATGGGATGCTAAGGTGGTAGCAAAAATGGATGCAATATTGGATGCTAACATGGTGCTATTAAGGATGCAAATATGGCGCTAATGGGGATGTCATTTAAGAAACAAAAGCAAACACTCGCTAGGAAGAAAAATAGGACGTTATTTAGGAAGCAAACCTCGACGTTGTTTAGGAAGCAAAGTTGGACGCTATTCTGGAAGCAAAAAAATAGATGTTATTTTGGACGTCATAAAGGATGCTATTGTTAAATTTTCATATGCTTAGCTAAGACATCAGTATTTCATTTCATTTTCATGACAAAAGCATATAAATAGGATCACTGAAAGATAGACAAGCACAACCATAAAAAAGGAACACAAAGATTTATCCTGGGAAAAACCTAAAGGGAAAAAACCCAGCAAAAGCTTCCTCAATATAGATGCCCCAAAAAGATAAAAGATAAAACCAACAAGGAGATCAAAGCCTGATCCTCCTCCTTCTCCAACTACTTCTCTTCTCCACTAATGCGCTACACAAGTGAGAGTGTGTGTGTCTCAAATGAGGAGCATTACACCTCTATTTATATTCATCCGTTCACTTAAGTTAACTCATTTGACATGTAGGCTCAAGTTAAATCATGTAGACTCGAGTTACACATGTAGGCTCAAGTAACCACACTGGGGTGATGATGACCCACCTTTACAATTAGAGGGGACTACCTCATGACTCTTATTAGTTCTTTCGATTAGGAGCATCGGGGTACAATGTAATAAATCATGTAGGCTCAAGTAACCACACTAGGGTGCTGATGACCCACCTTTACAATTAGAGGGGACTACCTTATGACTCTTATTAGTTCTTCTTATTAGAAGCATCAGGGTACAATGTAATACAAGTGGTTCTCCTGGTAGGACCATCGGGGACCACAAAAAGATACATATAGAATATTCTTCGAAGTTACAATATTTCAACACTCCCCCTTAACGAGAAGGGTATTCTACAGCAACATCAACAACAACAAGAGCATCATCAACATCAACAGGGTAACACATCTATAAATCATTGGAAGATTTTCAACATCATGTAGTCTTCATCTTCAATCTTCAGTCTTCATCATCAGCAACATATTTAGTCTTTGATCCGTAGCATCTTCATCATTTTGATCTTTCAATTAGCAACGACATCTTCAGCACTTGGACCTTTTGATCAGCAACATCTTCAGCACTTTGACTGTTCGATCAGCAACAACATCTTCAACATTTTGACCTTTCGATCAGCAACATATTCAGTACTTTGACTTTTCGATCAGCAACAACATCTTCATCATTTTGACCTTTCGATCAGCAACATCTTCAGCACTTTGACTTTTCGATCAACAACAACATCTTCAGCACCTTGAACTTTCGATTAGCAGCAACATCTTCAGTACTTTAACCTCTCGATCAGCAATATCATCATCAACACTTTGCCCTTTCGATTAGCAACAACATCATCATCATCATATTCTGATCTGTAGATCATAATCATCATCACATTCTGATATTTCGATCAGAAACATCATCATCATACTCTGATCTTTCAATCAGAAACATCATCAACATAGAAACATCATCATCATACTCTGATCTTTCGATCATAAACATCATCAACATACTCTGATATTTCAATCAAAAACATCATCATCATACTCTAATCTTTCGATCAAAAACATCATAATCATAGTGCGTCATCATCATACTCTGATCTTTTAGATCAGTACGTCATCATCATCATACTCTGATCTTTCGATCAGTATGTCATCATCATCATACTTTGATCTTTCGATCAGTACGTCATCATCATACTCTGATCTTTCGATCAGTACGTCATCATCATCATACTCTGATCTTTCAATCAGTACGACATCATCATCATCAGCAACAACCTGTAATCCACAACTCAAAGACAAAAAGTCTTTGGATCACTTTTGGACTTAAAGTCCAGGGATGATACAATCCCACCACATTCTCGACAACCGAAGTTACCGGATTGATTACGGGAGAATCAATCCCTATCACTTTAGGACTAAGTCCAAGGACGATGCAATCCTACCACATTCTCGAGGACCGTAGCCACCGGATTGATTACGGGAGAATTAGTCCCTATCACTTTAGGACTATGTCCAAGGATGATGCAATCCTACCACATTCTCGAGGACCGAAGCCATCGGATTGATTACGGGAGAATCAATCCCTATCACTTTAGGACTATGTCCAAGGATGATGCAATCCTACCACATTATCGAGGACCGAAGCCACCGGATTGATTATGAGAGAATCAATCCCTATCACTTTAGGATGATGTCCAAGGATGATGCAATCCTACCACATTCTCGAGGACCGAGGTCACCGGATCTATTATGGACAGATGTCCCAGGATGATACAATCCCTCTTCATTCTTGAATACCGAGGTCTCCGGATCACTTTAGGGCAAGTGCCCAGGGATGATACAATCCCACCACGTTCTCGAGGACCAAGGTCACCGGATCTATTGTGGACAAATGTCCCGGGATGATACAATCCCTCTTCATTCTCGAGGACGGAGGTCTCTGGATCACTTTAGGGCAAATGCCCAGGGATGATACAATCCCACTGCAACATCACTACTCCCCCTTTCAAGGAAGGTCTTTCTGAACAACACCAAGCTTGTCTCAAAAGTGTTCGAACTCTACTCGAGGCAGAGGCTTCGTCAATACATCATCATCTACATCTTCAGTATGTGAATACTGAACTATCACCATCTGTATCTCCAGTATGTGAATACTGAAAGCATCATCATCTATATCTTCACTATAGAAATATTGAAAGCATCATCATCTCTATATTCAGTATAGAAATACGGAATCACCATCATCTGAATCTACAGTATGTAAATACTGAAATATCATCTATATCTTCAGTATGGGAATACTGAAATCATCATCATCTATATCTTCAGTATGGGAATACTGAAATCATCATCATCTATATCTTCAGTATGGGAATACCGAAACATCATCATCTCTATATTCAGCATAGAAATACTGAATCACCATCATCTGCATCTACAGTATCATCATCTGCATCTTATCTTGTATGTAGAAATACCGGATTTCTACGTGTTATGTCGGAACACAGGGTTCTTTGTCATCACAACTATGGTTATCACATAGAATCATTGTAGTATCCATCTTCAGGTCAAAGAGACCCGATATTAGCTTTTGAAGCCATATGGCTTCACAACTTAGTAGAGCAATCTGCTATGTATTCTGCTTCAACCGTGCTAAGAGAAACACTGGACTGTTTCCTGCTAAACCATGAACTCATAGCAGACCTCAGACAAAAGCATCTACCTGATGTGCTTTTCCTGTCTGAGATACTTCCAGCCCAATCTGCATCTGTGTAGCCATACAATCTATACTCATGGCTACCATCATAGTATAGACAAAAGTCTATAGTCCCTTTCAGATATCTCATCACATGTTTTGCAGCTACTAGGTGAACCCGTCTTGGTTGAACAAGATATTGACTTAAGGTGTTCACAGCAAAACAAATGTCTGGTCTGGTATTTGTTAAGTACATCAATGACCCAATGATCTGTCTGTAGTGAGTCACATCCACTAACTCTAATGAGTCATCAGCTAACAGCTTCATGTTGGAGTCCATGGGTGTGGTCATGACTTTGCATTCCAACATATTGAATCTCTTCAATATCTCTACCGCATAATTTCCTTGGTTGAGAAAGATTCCTTCTGAACTTTGCCATAATTCCAGACCTAGGAAATAATGCATTAACCCAAGGTCTTTCATCTCAAATTCTTCTGCTAGTTTCTTCTTGCTTTCCATGATCTGTTTCTCATTCCTTGTCAAGAATAAGTCATCCACATATAGTAATAGAATGATAGGTTCATCTTCTACAACCTTGTAGGAAAGGTTAGGATCGACTTTACTCTTGGCAAAGCCCATGCTCATCAGGAAACTATCTACCAAGCTCTGGGATCTTACTTCAAGCCATAGAGGGCCTTCTTCAACTTGCATACTTGATTCCATCTGTCTTCAACTTCAAATCCTCGTGACTATTTGATGTAAAACTCTTCCTCAATCATACCATTAAGGAAGGCTTGTCTTTACTTCATCATGGAAGAAACTACCATGATAGTTTTGAAGGAAGTGTACCTTGCTTCTTGGAGTAAGTGTCTCTTCAGAATTAATTCCCTCTTTATGATAGAAACCTCTAGCCATAAGTCTTACCTTACTTCTATCAGAAACATATCTTATCTTGCAAATCCATTTGGAAGATACCACATTCTTGCTTTCTGGTTTGAGTACTATATCCCAAACATCATTCTAGTATCATAACATCTTCTATGAGTTTGTCTTCTCAGGTCATCAACATATCCTAGTCTTCTACATTCAACCTTGAAGGTTGGAACCCACTTTACTCTTGGTAAAGTCTCGATCCATCACGAAGCTATCCATCATGTCGTACCATGTCGAACTCAGATATAATTTTCTGTAGTCACTCCCCCTTAAGTAGAGTATCATCTTCCCTCTTCATTCTGTACAGGTGGTTCTATGCTTGATATATACTGGTCAATAGAGTATGTCATGTCATAGTCTATTCTTTCTGAGGAAAATCACGAACCTTTCTTTGTACACTTGTTCTTGTAGATCCATATGGAAGATACTACGTACTTCCCTTTATGTCTCGAAATCATATCGTATACATCATTCCCCATGATCAACTGTTATTCTTTGATCATAGCTTCTTTCATAGCATTCTTTTCTTCATCTTGAGTTATCTCTTATACCCATGGTGGTTTTCATCCTTCAAGGTGGATCTACCGCTCTCTGAAGCTCTTTCTTCCGTCATGGTGTCTCTGACCCTGGGAGCTTCAGATTCATGTTTATTGGAGTGAATCTTGAATTGTCCTCACTTTTTATTCGGAACAAGTCTCATCCTTATTTTCTTGTAGGAGGTTGTACAGGACCTTTCCTACAATTCAAATGCACCAGTTGCATGGTTAGAACTATTTCATAAAACA
>LPNX011102486.1:1194284-1259845 GCA_001517045.1 Pseudotsuga menziesii
ACTACTTCCTTCTGGCATACATTCTTTGCATGAATGAATCCCATGATCCTGGGAGGCCATTCAAGGTGGCTATCACCACTTCTGCATTCTCCACTTCTTCTTCTACCGCTTCAAGTTGTTCTGCATTCTAGATCTTCACATTCTTCAACTGTTTTCTCAAATCCATCTTCTGATTTAAGTTCTTATCTTCAAATAGCTTGATCAAGGAATAAAACATCTTCAATGTCTTTAGGGAAGACACTTGTGGTACAAGTTGATCCGTGATTGAGTCAACAATGATCTTCTTGGCCTTGATCAAGTTCTTCTTGCGTAAGCCTTTGAGCCTCACCTCCGTATGGAACTGGAACCTCTCTACTCATGTAGGTGTCCAATTCATTTTCTTCAGAGAGATCAAATACTTCCATGCTTGGAAGTTGTCAACTTTACCAAGATTATCATCAAGCTGATGTGATAGATCACTTTGAAATGAGAACCTCAAATGTAAATAGAAAAATATTAGATCTTACCAATTTGAGGTGTCCGTCCTGCTTCCAAAGTTAGCTAATATAGGGTTTGTCAGAGAAACCCTAATTTTCAAAACTTGGAATCTTTAAGATCTGATTGGATATAAAGATATATCTCTTCAAATGGAGCTGTCTAGTGTACTCCTTTTCTGAAAACAGTGGAGGGAAGCTCCCGGAACAGGAAGCCCTAGTTTTCCAATTTCTTCTGCAGAAATTCATGTTACTGTTTCTGTGATATATCCGAAATTAATGCTCCTATGTGTCTAAAATTTCGTACTAAGGTAACCTCAAATGTCCCTGATCCAACACCATAGGTTTCATCAGAATTTGTTTCACCAATTGGGATGCATGATCCTTTTCCCGCGGTGACCTTTTACAGGACTGTTCAGAACAACGAAGTTGTACGGACTTCCATGTGTCACTATTTCATCTTCTGGTTCTAAACTTCGGACCACAGAAAGTACATTCCGTGATATTTCTAGAACATCTTCAGGAATTCAATTTGGACCTCTATAGCCCAATATATAGCAATTTTCCCCAGGTGTCCTGTTTAGGGATGAATTCTGGAAGAGGTTGGAACCCTAACTTGGAGGGATCATATCTCCCTAAATATAGTGAATATGAGGCTGCCTTGTTGACACAGTGTACATCAGGATTTTATCTTCGGCCTTTGCAATTTTCAGCTCGTGAACCTTCGCCAATATCGAGATATAGTGAATTTACCAAAACTTAGCAGTTTTAGTATTTAGGGTTTTTCTAGCTCGGGGTCAAACTAGGGTTTGACTTTCCTGAAGTTTCACCCAACCAAAAAACTTGATCCAGGTTTATAAACTTCGATTTTGATGAGGAGATCAATCCTATGCTGGGCTCACTCAAAAAATCTTCTTCTGCAAGAAGCCCTAATTTCCCGCACCGAAAACTGAAAATGCTTGGAATCTAATTCCACTTCGACAAAAAGATGCGCCCTTCAATGGAGAGTCAGCCTAGCCTTCTTTTGCTGATCAATTGTGGAGAGAGAACCAAAAAGTAAGAAGCCCTAGATTCTGTATCTGCACAATGTCTTCTTTTCAGGGTGGCTCTGATACCATGTTAAATTTTCATATGCTTAGCTAAGACACTGAGTATTTCATTTCATTTTCATGACAAAAGCATATAAACAGGATCACTGAAAGATAGGCAAACACAACCATAAAAAAGGAACACAAAGATTTATCCTGGGAAAACTCTAAAGGGAAAAAACCCAGCAAAAGCTTCCTCAATATAGATGCCCAAAAAGATAAAAGATAAAACCAGCAAGGAGATCAAAGCCTGATCCTCCTCCTTCTCCAGCTACTTCTCTTCTCCACTAATGCGCTACACAAGTGAGAGTGTGTGTGTCTCAAATGAGGAGCACTACACCTCTATTTATATTCATATGTTCACTTAAGTTAACTCATTTGACATGTAGGCTCGAGTTAAATCATGTAGGCTCGAGTTACACATGTAGGCTCAAGTAACCACACTGGGGTGCTGATGACCCACCTTTACAATTAGAGGGGACTACCTCATGACTCTTATTAGTTCTTCTGATTAGGAGCATCGGGGTACAATGTAATACATCATGTAGGCTCAAGTAACCACACTGGGGTGCTGATGACCCACCTTTAAAATTAGAGGGGACTACCTCATGACTCTTATTAGTTATTTCGATTAGGAGCATCGAGGTACAATGTAATACAAGTGGTTCTCCCGGTAGGACCATCGGGGACCACAAAAAGATACATATAGAATATTCTTCAAAGTTACAATATTTCAACAGCTATCTAGGAAGCAAAAAAAGACGTTTTTTGAGACGCTTTAAGTTTTGTCCATGATGCATCCCATTTAGCATCTAGTTTGACCACTAAATGTAAAAAAAAATTACACTAACAAAGGACGCTAAATGGGATGCTAATTCCAGGATTTGTTGTAGTGTCGATCAAGCCTTCTCCATGTACTATTGATTCCATTTTGTCTCTTTATCTACTCATGCAACATATAAGGAAATTCACCAAAGAAATTTTCGTGTAAATCAGAGTATATGTACCTTTCTTTCTATTGTGTGGGATTTAAAGGTAGGCCTTGGTCTCTTTAAATATTTCAACCTATGTACCCTCTCCTAAGTCCTTTCTATGGGATCAAGCCTTTTCCAGGTACTATTGATTTTGTTCAATATCTTTATCCACTCATGCAACAAATAAGGAAATTCACCAAAGAAAATTTCATGCAAATCAAAGCATATGTACCTTTCTTTCTACTATGTAGGATTTAATGGAAACCTCTGGAGTCTGGTCTCTTTCTGTGCAAACTCATTCTCCTTCACTTGAAACTATTATTTGATTTGCTCTTTCGTGGGTTTCCACATCATCTCGTCGTCCTTCTAATGTGATCCCAATGTCAGATCCAGGAAAGAAAACCAATTGTTGGTTGTAGTAATTCAAACCTAGGGTTTGAAAGGCTTCGCTAACAAGTACCCTACAGGCGCTGAGATATTCAAAATTTTGAATACAAAATAAGGTCTCACCTGAGACACATCTAGGAATCCCAAGGACCATCATATAAGGCGCATAGGGAAGGATGGGGGATTACTCTCCATTTAATTAAACATTCATTTAATTATACATTCATGCCAAACATTAAACAACTTATCGATCATAGGTTTATACAAAGCTCAAACATTCATAAAAAAGATATGGAATCAAGTACACATCACAGAATGGAAGGGAACTGACTTTTCTATTAACATTGAGGAAAGGATGAATACAGTCTACAACCCTTGGTTGGAAATCCCAAAAGTCTCTATCTAGCTCAACATTTTAAATTCAAAAGCAAAAAGACATCATTGGATTAGGAATAGTATTACCAATAGTACATTACCATCATCGAACAACAGAACCACAACCCCTTACAAAAGATGCCTTTAAATAGGTTCAAGTTCCCCTTTCTGGTCGTTGGCTTATGCGTGGCCTCAATAGTATGCAAAATTCCATGCGCAGGTTACTGGTAACACGCAGCATGAACTATCCATGTGATATCCCCTGAGTGTGTTGTGTTCTTCTATCTAGACTCGTTGGCACATGACCACTCAACTCAGTTGCCAACAAATGTAACACAAGGTCATTTAACTCAACTCGCATGGCTTGACTATTGTCACGTAAACCATATCATACAAATGATATGTAAAATTAAATTACTAGAGTGTGGATTGCAACAAGTTCAACATATCTAATGAAAACACATTGTTTGGGAAAACAAATTTGACAGAAATCAGCCCACTTAGACCCATTCATGAAGGACAAGAAACCATGATGATAATGAAAATGAAGAATAATGATAATGACAAGGCCTAATCAATGATTGATTAGGCCATTGAGATTTGTTAAAAATAAATTAATTAGTATAAGAAAAAAATAAATATAATGTTGGCTTACAAAAAAATAAATATATTTTTAATTCAGAATTAAAATAGATCACTATTGAGCTCATTAATATAATGTCATTACAAAATTAATTTATATATAGTTAGAGATTATAAACCAGCGTAGATTCAAATCCTAGGTTCTATCAAGTGCCTAGAGGGATCAAATCTCTTCTTAGGTATCCATTGATTTGATTCAAACCAAAAGACACATCTTTTTAGTTCAGTCCACATAAAATATTATTATTATTAATATTTAATATTATTTATGGTCCACATATAGTATTTATCATTATTTTTTATTTTGTTAAAAACAAACATTACAACATTTCTACATACATGGTTTTAAAACCATATGCAAGGCCTTGCACAGGGTCTTAAAACCATTTGCAAGGGCCTCCTAAACCATGTACAATAAAACTATGGGTTGTTTAGGAGGCCTTGCACATGGTTTTAAAACCATCTCGAAGGCCCTCCTAAACCATGTACAATAAAACCATGGGTTGTTTAGAAGGCCATGTGCATGGTTTTAAAACCATGTGCAAAGCCAACATTTTTTGGGGGAAAATTCATTTTTTATTTTTTATTATTTTGTTAGGTAGGAACATTACAACATCTCCTCTCATATTGTGTTTTTTCCTGATCCACATTTTTTTTACGGATAATTAAATTTTTACTTTTTTATTGTTTTGTTAGGTAGGAATATTACAACATCTTCCCCATATTAGGTGGTTTTTATGGCTGACATTTATTTTGGCCTATAATTAAAAAAAATTTGTTATTAATAAAAATAACGTTACGTAACGTTACAAGATCTCTCCCATACTGGGGTAGAGCGCCTCTTGGTGCAATAACAATACCAACGTAGATCCAAATCCTTGGCTCTATCAAGCGCCGAGAGGGATCAAATCTCTTCTTAGGTATCCATACATATCGCATTTTTTATTATTTTTTATTTTGTTAGGAATAAACATTACAACGTTTCCCCCTACATGGTTTTAAAACCATATGCAAGGCCTTGCACATGGTCTTAAAACCATTTGCAAGGCCCTCCTAAACCATGTACAATAAAACCATGGGTTGTTTAGAAGGCCTTGCACATGGTTTTAAAACCATGTGCAAGGCCAACATTTTTTTGAGGATAATTCAGTTTTTTATTTATTATTATTTTGCTAGGTAGGAACATTACAACATCTCCCCCATATTGTGTTTTTTTCTCTGATCCACATTTTTTTTACGAATAATTAAATTTTTACTTTTTTATTGTTTTGTTAGGTAGGAATATTATAACATCTTCCATTTTTTTTAAGGATAATTAAATTTTACTTTTTTATTGTTTTGTTAGGTAGGAATATTACAACATCTTCTCCATATTAGGTGGTTTTTCTGGCCGACATTTATTTTGACCTATAATTAAAAAAATTATTTGTTATTAATAAAAATAACGTTACGTACTTAACATTACGTAACGTTACAAGATCTCCCCATACTTGGTTGTAGAGCCTCGGCAATTAAACAAAAAAAACAGTAAAAACTAAGTCAATCTTTGTTATAGAAGTGAGCTAGAGAAATTCCCTGATTTTCACTTAGTTTTACTCTTCGTTGTATCTTTTACCCATATTATTTGGTTCTTAATGAAAACAAATTTCTTTGATTTTAATAACGACAAAGTATTATGTACTTTGGTTGGTTGGTTGAGATACAAACTTTTTGAAAATTTTGAGAAAATATTTGTACCTCAACTAATTTGATCTCTCTTTAAACTTAAAAAATTGAAACTAAAATAGATCCATGATATATATATAACATAACTTCATTTATGTGATATATTGTATTATATCTATTAATATTAATATCGGTAAAACTGTTATAACTTAGTTATCACATAAGACAATCATCTAGTCTCTATGTCCAAATGTGTCTTTTTGTCAAATTCAAAAAAAGACCTGCTAGATGCCTTTGAATATCGACCCATTAACCTATTAAACCATTAACTTTTTTTTCCTTAAATCTTAAGTAAACTAGCCATTTTCCTTAAATCCTAAAAACAATTTTAAAAAAATGACTAGCTATTAGTTAGTTAGTCAATCTTATAGTTTCATTCAAGGTATATTATCTTGTTGCAATAAGCATGCACTTGAATATTGAATATATCCACCTCATTATAGATTCTCTCCAGATATGACTAGAGTAGAAGCCCATGTAATCAGTTATTTTTAAAGGATTCTGCTCTTAAGCTGGATTTCCGGCAAAGTACATCCAATTGGCCAAAAGCTAACAACCTGTATGTGTATTGTAATCTGTTTGCATTGGCCTCATTGGCTCTACATAAATAACCCACTGTAAATTTCATCAGAAAAACTATCAACAAACAAACATATTCAGATCACTCTCTGTACAAAGATTTGTTATCCGAAACCGTGGTTGTAATTACAAATAGTACATGGGCGATCAACATCTATCCCGCTCATAGAAAATAATGAATGTGCAGTCCCCCACTCAATATTTCATACTCATCATCCGTCCAAGGCACTGATGACTACCCTGCAATACAATTAGTATTATTTTGTATCAGTCCTTCCTCCTTTAACATATATATATATATGAAACCCTAATATGCTTCGGCATAATATACGCATTTGAATGAAAGATTGATCAGTCATAAACCGTAGGGCTTCTGATATATATATTAGGGTTTCATATATATATATATATGAAACCCTAATATGCTTCAGCATAATATACGCATTTGAATGAAAGACTGACCAGTCATAAACCGTAGGGCTTCTGGGTTCCGCTCTTGGTGATTTCTCACATCCCTTCTTTTGCTTATTACTTCGCCATGGATTCTCTCGTTCCGGTGGTGTCACTGTAACACGATATTCCAAATCCAGCAAACATAAATGCACTGTTCTCTGATTGATGAATTCAATGGCAAACAAGAATTAAGAAATCCATTGATGCCTGCACAGGGAAGAAATCGATGAAAAACAGATCTACGTTACTCACAAGAAGATGGCGAGATTGTAGGGCTTGAGCCTGTATCTAGAGAGAGTGAACGAAGATAACCAGGAGGCTTAATAATGGTGATACTCTGCGTTACTGGTCTCGCCCCATCATTCGATCGCTGGTAAGCTACATTCGTTCTACATTTCGTCCACCTGCTTAAAGCCTCTTCGCAGACTGTAATCATTACATCACAGAACATTAATTCACTTCATATTTCCATATAATTTAACCTGATCTTGATGGGTTAGCTCTAATTCTATATAGTTGTGCTAGAGTACTCTCTCTCCACCTGACTGTTGAAACGAATAATATGAAATATTTGAAACCTGATACATACAACCTCAAGCTTAAACATGCATGCCAAACCCAGACCTAATTATAAACCTACAGTACTGCAAGGCAACCAACCTGGAGCGGACGCAGTTGCCATGGAAGAATGAGTAAGTACAGTGATTTTCCTGAGTTTGCCTAAGCCAGTATCAGGGCAAGGACCGGCTAAAGTATCGTCCCACAGCTTATCCAACAACCCCATTATGCCTAATCGCTTTGCCAAACAGAGACAATTATTACTACGCCTTTGTGATCCCAAAGCCTGCTCCAAAAGCGCCTTTTAAAGGATTCGAAATGATAGATCGAGATTAGGATTTACGAGATTCCAGGTCAGCTCAACTGGATAAAATTATTTGACGGGACTTTCTTGTTTATATCGTATTGTTTTAGGTGACCTGTCCACGTCCGACACGTTAGCGGATAAGGTGAATGGACCCACGTCGTCTTAAAAAAATGATTCAGCCCTGACGTGTAATGAAACCTACGTTTTTTCAGATGAAAAAAGCCTGTCCTTGATATTCTTATTAAGAATCAAAGGGCAGAGTTAACACTCACCCATTAAGAGTTACATTACATGAAGAATCAGTCAGCAAGGTACACATCCTGACGCGGCCGGGGGGAATGGCTACAAAAGAAAGTGTATCCCATCAGATATCAGCCTCATCATAGTGGGGATCTCAAACAAACAATCCAATCTATCGTGAACCAATAGGATCTGAGCTGCGATTCAAAAGCATCCACTCATAATACATCAAAAGAGCTGAAATGTATCATAACTGACTAATCCTTGAAACTGGCTCAAAAGAGCTAAAATGTATCATAACTGACCAATTGGTCATCAAAAAATTCGTAGAAACAGTCTTTACTCGGGGCAAGCTTGAGTGCTGATTTTGAAAGACTGTCAGCAATCCGGTTGTGTTCACGATAGATGTGACTGAGGGTGAGACCCGGAAAGCTTAATATAAGCTTTTTTGTATCCCTGCACCAGTCGAGAAGTTCTGGTGGGGTGAGCGCAGAAAGACCCTTCGCCCAATTAATGATGACTTTAGAGTCACCATGAATGTGGGATAACGGGACACCCATCATTTGGGAGGTGAGCAAAAGGGCCCATAGACCCAAAAGTTCTGCTTTTGTGTTGGATCCATATCCAACCCCCAGCTCGCAATCCAGATGGTGATTTTTGCTGAAGAACACACTGTATCCAATACCTGCAGCAAATGTGGTGGAAGCTCCGTCAAAGAACCCGCAGGGGAAGATCATACTGGGATGACTTTCATGCTGTCTGGCAGTCTTGGATATCCTGTGATTCATAACAGGCCTGGAAAGAGGCAATTGCATAGCATGTAAGATCTGGTGAAATACACTACTGACAATCATATTATTCCCCTCGAAAATGACCTTGTTCCGAGCTTTCCACACAGCCCAAATAGTGTGATGTGGAAGGAAAAAGAGAGGCGAGCTGCAGGGGTGTGTATTGACCCAGTATTCCATGAATTTCTCGACAGAATTGTACTCAGGAGGAATGTAATACTGGAACTGGTCACGAAGTAAAACCTGCAAACTCAACCAGAACTTACAGCGAGAGAATAGGTGAATGAAACCTATGTTTCTGTTCAACTGAAAGGCGACTGCTTTCTGATGACTTTAATCCCTTTAGACCTTGACGATAGTAATTTACTATTAAAGATTAAAACTAGCAATTGTCCCACAAAGTAGATATGGTGAACTGGAAAAGAGTAGTATTATTTTTTTTTCAAATTATTATTGGTATTGGTTGGGATATAGGTTTAGGATGATCTTTCATTCAATTTCACACAATATTATGACTATTTGTTTATGCTTGGACTAAAGTAATCTTGTTTTCTTTATAAAGAACTCTTAATTATATATTTGTAGTATTTTGGGGGATGATTTAAACATATGTGCACTTTGGTAGATGGGTCACCCAATTTTGAGCTCTCTTAGTACTTTGTGGATGCTCATGTGGACACTCAAATTCTCTACAAGATCAAATGCTTTTCCTTTATCTGTTGTTTTGCTTCAAAGCTTCAAATAGGTTATGTACTCCAAAACATTCAATTTCATGGGGCCCTAGAACTGTTGGGTGTTTCTAAGGTATGTTTTCATTTTAACAAGTACACTCTTTCCCATTTAAATGAAAGTACCAAGAAAATTGACTTATATTCAAAGATTCCAAAGGAAAAGGAATCAACAACAAGAAACAAACACCATCATTAATTTTGTAAATTTGGTTTATTATACTTAATTGTTGACATGAGATATCATCATATAATGACCATAAAATCTAAATGAGCATAAACCGTCATAACATATTCGAGTTGTTCCCATAGGGACATCCACACTGACACAACTATTCCTTCTTGAGTTGACATTGACATAAAGTCAAGAAAATGTATTTTGATTTGTGGAAGAAACTTTGACAACAATAGCATGATACCTTATTAAGGCATTGTTTTTAATGAACATCTGTAATTGGCAACATTTTCACATTACCTTAAAATGCATTTAAATCATTAATCCTTGGTAATTTACAAATCATTATAATTCTTTTGAGAGGTCCTTCTTGATGGTTGCTAGCAATCTTGTATGTCCTAGCGCTAGTGTTGTCTTGTATTTCATGTACCAAGTTAGGGCCCGGTCTTTGAAAGTAGTTTCTAGCTATGCAATCTTCGCAACTTCATCAATGATTTGCTTCACTAACCAAATACCCTCACATGTAAACCAAATATGCTAGACATTATCTTTCCTTGTCCCATGGAAGACAAGTAGTCTTCAAGTGGAATCAGAGGTAATCGCCATTATAGTGTAGATCGACAAACTAAGTCTTCTTATAAGAAATTTTGTGGTTGGAACTATAATATTCTCTTATGGATTCTAAGTTTATGGGGTAGTACTAGCTTCAACTCCTCTTGCCACTTCTCCTTCTACTTTAGGACTTACTTCGATTCTAGACTATGATAATAAGCTTGCTTCGCTATCATCTAAGGGGCGCAAGGGGGTCGATATGAAGAGGAGGTTTCTTATGGGTACATTTATTCTTATGGCGTTAAATCCAAGAGATGTTAGTTGTAACTACACAGTCTTTGTGATAGTCATTTGAGTGCCTCCATTTACTTGCACTTCTTCTCCTTCTATGTCCTATGGGATTCCTCTTTTGATTTTGCGGCCAAGTTTGACCTCGCTTCCGTCTTTGGAGGTCCCACTACCTATTAGTGTTTCTACTATAATTTACTTGATTATAATCTTTATCTGAAAGGATAACAAGTACAACACGATGCATAAGATAGAACAAATACACAAGACACAAAGACTGTATCATAAGATGAACAAACCCAGTAATAAGAATTCTTCTGTAGCTATCTATCTATCCTCCTTGTCTTTCTCTCTTTACTCATGTGAACTTGAGTGAGTGCAAGTGTGTATAGATGAGGGAGGGAGCCTCCCTATTTATACCTTTCAAGTGACTGACCTAATACATGAGTGGGGCCAACCTCTTATCCTAACAGGGCCGACTTATCCTAGAAAGACTCCAATAATACATTACATGATGTTACATTGGGGATTATTTCCCCGACTTACAATGGAGGTTGTACCTTAAGGTCCATACACAATAATGACATCCCGAAGGGAGGTGAACACATCTCTGATGGGGGTACAACAACATACAATGATAATATACATCATAATATCTTCCAAAGTTACAAATAAATCAACACTATCTTCTATCCCACCCCTCTTCAGTGGTCTTTCATCTTCTATGCATGCACTATGCACCCTTCTAGCGCATATGGAGTTTCTTCTCTTGTGTTCTTCTTTCTTCTTCAATCAGAACTACTCTCCCACTTCGATTTCTTTGGAATATTTTCTCTTTTATGACTAACTTACTTATCTTGACTCTTCTTTCATATTGCTCCTCTCTCTGGCGCCTCTACTTTATGGATCCATCATTTTTGTACCTACTTCCTCACCTCTTCATTCCATTCCCCCTAAATGCGAGATTTACACTTCGATGGTGTCAAATTCCATGGTCACCAACCCTTTCTTAATAAACATCATTTTGATCCAACAATGTATCTCTTCCATAAACCTCTTTCTAGGACCTGCTTCAAACCTAGCCTCTGTGCACCTATAGTATTCACTACATTCTATTTCAAATTCTATATATCCTTCCTTAACCCAATGAAACTAGAAATCCACTACCCTAGACCATTTATTATCCAATTTTTTCAACCTATGTACCCTCTCTTGAGTCCACACTATGGGCTCAAGCCTTCTCCATGTATTATTGATTTCATTTTGTCTCTTTATCCACTCATGCAACATATATAATGAAATTCACCAAACAAAATTTCGTGTAAATCAAAGTATATGTGCCTTTCTTTCTACTGTGTGGGATTTAAAGGTAGGCCTTTGGTCTTTTTAAAATTTTCAACCCATGTACCCTCTCGTAAGTCCTTACTCTCCATCATATAAGGTGCATAGGGAAGGATGGGGGATTACTCTCCATTTACTTAAACATTCATTTAATTATACATTCATGCCAAACAGTAAACAACTTATTAATGGTCATACTTTGCTTTACTTGCTTCACCTCATCATTCGATCGCTGGTACGCTGCACTCGGTTCTGCATTTCCTCAACCTGCTTAAAGCCTCTTCGCCGACTGTAATCATTATATCACAGAACATTGATTCACTTCATATTTCCATATAGTTTAACCTGACCTTGATGTGTTAGCTGGAAGTCTATATAGTTGTGCTAGTAATTAGTAATCAGCTTTACAGTGTACTCTCTCTCCACCTGAATGTTGAAATGAATAATATGAAATATTTGAAATCGGATACATACAACCTCAAGCTTAAATATGCATGCCAAACCCAGACCTAATTATAAACCTACAGTACTACAAAGCAAGCAACCTGGAGCAGACGCGGTTGCCATGGAAGAATGAGTAAGTACAGTGATTTTACTAAGTTTGCCTAAGCCAGTTTCAGGGCAAGGGCCGGCTAGAGTATCATCCCACAGCTTATCCAACAACCCCATTATGCCTAATTGCTTTGCCAAACAGAGACAATTATTCCTAAGCCTTTGTTATCCCAAAGCCTGCTCCAAAAGCGCGTTTTAAAGGATTCGAAATGATAGATCAAGATTAGGATTTACGAGATTCCAGGTCAGCTCAACTGGATAAAATTATTTGACGGGACTTTCTTGTTTATATCGTATTGTTTTAGGTGACCTGTCCACGTCTGAAACGTTAGCAGATAAGGTGAATGGACCCACGTCGGCCATCCTTATGTTGATTGCAGATTCCCTTGATAGGCGAACGTGGCGACTTGGGGCCGCTTTGCCATCTCCGTTTATATTGACGGGTTTTCTGTCAGCAATCCTTATTTACTGGACAGACTTTCCCTCGGGAGGGGAGCCTGTCCAATGGACACCGTCAGATATTACAACCAATTGAAACTTAGAAAAAATTTCTCATAAATACTACAACCAAGATTAATAAAACAAGCGCGTTGATACATGTGAAGCCTAATTACTTGTCAACATTCACAACAAAATCTAATTTAGGCAGAGTAAAAATTTACAGCCAATTATTACTTTTCGAATAAAGCAGAGCAACCAGAGGCAGGCTTGCTTGGATGATATTCATGACTTAATGCAAAGGAAACATATAAAATAGAAAAAAAATGACCTGTTGCCCTGAAGATATCAGGGCTTTTCACCCATGATGCTTACCAACAAACAAAGGAGAAGGGACAAAACGGTTGAATTTTGTAAATTTGCTTGCTACTATGATTGGTAAGCTACCGCTACAAATGTGAGTTAGCTCTACAAATGTGTAAATGTGTTTAAAACTATACATACAAATTGTAAATATTAATACCATAGAACAAATTGAAACAAGATCATGAAAAATACTCACAATAATTTTTAGAAAGTAGATTTATTTAAACTCTCACGAACCAGAAAACCCAAATCCAATGACGAAGACAGGGAACCAAAAAAAGAAAAAAAAGAAAAACTTGAAAAAAAATAGGTTGCTTTCTTTTTACCTCGCTGGACTGCGTCCTCCCTAAAGCAGACGTCGAATTCGGTGTTGACACCCTGCAGAGCCAACGAAGAGAGCGAAGAAGTGGTGGCCGTGGGGATTGGAATTGGAGGCTCCAGTGCAGCAAACTAGTAAAAAAATTAAACCCATTTCACTTTGAAGTGCAGGGTCCCATTTCACTTTGAAGGGCGAAGAGAAATTGAACCCTTCAATGTTGATATGTAAAAATAAATCATTCTATTTATGTAAAAATAAATCATTCTTTTCATTTAAAATGTAAGTGTACTACAAAATTTTATTTTTTACTAAAAATAATGTATAGAAAAAATGACAATAAAAAAAAATCCCAAGTGATTCAACATTTATATGGAATTAGTGAGGTAAACCATGTATATGATGATTTATCATGTTCAATTTCTTTTTTTAAGGGATTACTCAAGAGTTAGTATAGAGGAGGAGAGACTAAAATAAAGGTTGAGAATGAAGAACATGTAGCGGTGATGGAAGATGAGATTGGGAAAAAGCCCATTTAGAAAGAGATCGGTGCACTTGTTTTGTTAATGTGAACATAGCGATAATCTTTAGGAGTATTTGTTTTTTGTATTGCATTTTTCTTTGGCCTATTTATTTTGTGAAGGGAAATGTTTGTTTCCTATCATGGGAAAGAGATTAGAGTAGTTGAGAACTACTCGCGACCTTATCTGAATGCATAATATGAAATTGGGGATGAAAGTAGCCTTATGGGGTACTAAAGGTTATTTGTGTCTAGGATTGTTTTGAGAAGAGCTCCACTACTAGAAGTGCTATGTTACAAGGCCAAACGAGATCAGGCATCAGATTCTTAACATTAATAACAAAAACTAAAAAGATGAAATTGGGGATGAAAGTAGCCTTATAGGGTACTAAAGCTTATTTGTGTCTAGAATTGTTTTGAGAAGAGCTCCACTACTAGAAGTGCTATGTTACAAGGCCAAAAGAGATCAGGCATCAGATTCCTAACATTAATTACAAAAACTAAAAAGCTGATTTTTGTCTAGTGCCAATGTATCCACCTAAAAGTAGTGTACTTCTAACATTGTACATCCCTAGGAGATTTAAAATTGTTGATCCTTGTTGTGACCACTTGATCATTACCATAACCAATGGTTTAAAGAAACAACATAAAAGTAAGAAAATTAGAAGAATAACTTTTCCATGACATTTTACCTTACCTGTTTTGAAATGAACTTTTCTACATGCTATTAAAATCATTGTATTATTATCTTTCCAAGTAAAAACATAAGTTTTATCCGATCCACATTTCCATTAACTGCCCAAAAAACGTTACAAATACCATCACAAAGCTAATTGATATGTTTGTCCATATGGACCTAGTTCATGAGTAACTAACCTTTCAATTTCAAACTCCACCTAATCTCTAACAATCTTCTTCACCATAATAAACCTAAGTATTAGAACACTTGAAAATTTATCCTTCAAACTTTAGTCTTAGTCTTGAGTCTACTAACATCTAGATGTCAAATGGGAGGGATTGATAGGGGTTCTCATTTATCTTTTCAAAACTCGGTGCATATAATTATTATTCAAACACATTGAAAAAATATCCTTCAAAATTCAATGTGGATCTTACTAGTATTTGGATCTCACACAAGAAGGATTTTGAGAGGGATTCCACAATTATCTTTTCAAAATTCCATCTTATATTTATGTGAAAAGGTTAGAGGAAAAAAAAGACTATTATATAATGTAATCCATTAGAGGAAATTTGGGGTCTAAAATGCGCCTTATAAAAAAATGCGCCATGGATGAGTTGGATAGAGTTGGATTTTTTAAGCCAATAGAATTTCAATATCGTTGGTCAACCATTATGGTTGAGTTGGACATATAATGCTTATGTGTTATAATTTTATTTTACAATAGTTAAGTCCATATCAACCTCACCTTGGTTAAGATCGTAAAACGATCATCTCGAAAGATGATATATATACTTGAAATAATAAATATATAATATTTTATTTGATCACTACTTGCAACTCATTTAAAAAATAATTCTAGCATTAATTAAAATTATAGTGGAGACATTTTGAAATACTAAAAACATTTACTAATCAATATTTAAAAACAAAACTAAATAGTATTTAATTTTAAAAGGACTTATTTTGAAATACTAAATAAAAATCTTTAGTGTTTTTAATATTACTCTCCATTTTTTGGGATAAACCATAGTTCACAACACTTTGTTCATCGTAAAAGTTTAATAATACATTATTACATTTACATTTCCCTTTGGTAAAAGTATAAGAAAAAAATAATATCAATATTACATTTACACTTAAATTTGCAATATTACATTTACATTAGAAATTTGCTATGCCATCTAACAATGTTTTTTTAATATTTAGAAATTTGCAATATAACATTTAAGCTATAAATTTTCTATGCCATCTAACAATGTTTTTTCAATATTTTTTAATAATAATAAATAAATAAAAATTACAAATGGCTATAAAAATATAATGTTTTTTATAAAAAATTTTTATTAATGGTTATAAGCAAATTCATCGTTATATAAATGGAAATATCGAATATTTTTGCAATATTTTTATATATTTTAGATTTTTATTATAAATGCTATTTAATTTTTTTAAATTAACATGATAATAAAATTATTATATTTTTATATTTTAAATATTTTATAATTTTATTATAAATATTATATATAAATTTTAAAAATCAAAATGATATGAAAAAAAAAATATAAGAATATATATGGTTTATTAGATTATATAAATTATAAGAATATATATTGTTTATTATTTTTTATTTTATGTAGTGTAATATTTTTTATATGAAATAATATGAAATTTATATTAAAAATTAATAGTGATTTTTTATTTTTTAATATTATTGTAATTATATTTTCCATTATAATTTAAATATGAATATATTTAAGTTTTGCATTTTATTAAATATATAAAAAATAGTGGTGCATATATTTAAAAAAAATATAATATAAAATATAAAAAATTCCACTATATCATTTATTATTTGTGCACGAGAATCTAAATATTTCATTAGTATTTTTAACCAATATCTATTTACTCTACATTAACTCAACACACTTGTCAACTACCATTAATGAGACAATTTAGGTTTACTTTCATTAGATTTAATGTGACATGGCATATTTGTAGTGTGATGTGGCTTTTTAAAATAAAGGTTATTCAAAAAATGTCATTTTGGCAAAAAAACATATTTACAATATTTACTTAATATGGGTTGAGAGACTAAAATATGGGTTGAGAGACTAAAATAAAGGTTATTCAAAAATGTCATTTTGACAAAAAAAACATATTTACAATCTCTTCTCTTAAATTATGGGTTGATAGGTTTGATGAGTAGTATCCAAGGTAATTGCAGACTCCATTTGATATGTCGACATTACAAACCTTTATCAAGGTTCATCATCAAGACAATGAGTCGAGTTGAGTAACGGATAAAGATTTACTAATATATCTTTGACAACACATTTCAAGAGAAAACTAGGAAATTGATAATGTTGACAATATAACTAAGACCAAACCCAAACCCTAAAAATGTTAAACTAGATAATAAGGAAGTCTAAGTTATGATTAAAACAAAAACCTTAAATTGCTACAATGATTCTAAATTTAGAATAAAATAAAAATCTAAATTAAATTATTAATATTAAATATTTTTCTTAATGAATAAATTGTGAATGACTTAACCTATTTTTTATAAACTATAGAACTAAATGTAATATCTAATTCTAACCTAGAAATACTACAAATTTTTATATAAAAGAATCATTTAAGAATTTTTTTTAATAATTAGTGAGTTATTGGCCATAACCTATGAAATATTTAATGTAAAAAAGAACATAAATTATCATATCTCATTTACTCTAGTATAAATTAAAAGGCATAATTCTAATAAAAATTAAAACTTTAATATTAATCTTATATTGCTATCTAATCTTTTTATAATAAAATTTAACTTAGATTTCATTAAATAACACTTCAATAATTGAAGAGGGGATCTTTTTGAACAATGTAAATCATGTCAATTATGGTAAAAAAAAGTTTTTGTTTTAACAATTCATCTCTTTAATTACTTTCATATTCATAGGTAAATTATTATTATTATTATTATTATTATTATTTGTCTATTATAATTCATAGTTTATGGTCAATTTCGAATGTACACAAACTTATTGGAAATTGGAAAAAAAATTGTTTCGAAGCAATAAGTGCGTACCCCAAAGGATTAGTTATTGAGACTAGTCACAATAGTAAGAGGGACATATACCCCTCTAGGTGAAATGCACAATGAAAGACATGTTATCTTACTTATGTAATAACAAACTCTCCTCTCCCAATATATTGTTTTTAGTGCTTGTAGTTCCTATAATGTAATGAAATTGAGTTGGTATGCTCGTAGTGCCTATAATGGTTCGGTCTATCTATTCATGAACAAATCTATCTATCCATGACATAGGAAAGAGTAGGTGAGTAGGTAGATTGTAGTAAGAGAGGGAGCACAAATCAAGAACCAAAGTGAGTACAAATTGAAATGTTTTACATCCAATCAATACATTGCATATTCTTATCCATGTGGCCTCCCTACTGTAGGGGTTATCCTTATAAAAGTAAATACCTTATATAGCCTTAATTATATAAATCCTAGAAATTCTAAATAAAATAAAAAAGTCATTTCCAAGTCTCTCCAATATTGACATCTTATCCTAGCTATTTTACGGAAACACTTCAAATTCTCCAACAAATATCAAGTATTTTAAACTTTTAATTTTAATTTTTTTGTTCTATTATGGTTTATGGATTTCGGATGCACATAAACTAATTGTAAATCGAAAATAAAAAGAAAAGCATTGCGACCACCTAAATGTTTTAGCAACAACAACTATTTATTCAACCTCCCGGAGCCCACAAGAGACGACTATAATAGACACTCGATTATTGTGTGGAAGCCTATAATTCACATCTCTATGGCCCTCACATGATTCACATTGGCAACTGTTGGGGCATCTTCCGCCATTCATGTCATGGAGCAAGAACACATACAAATATGGAGACACACGAGTGGATACAACATTATCATTATTTTAGCTAATGCAAGTCCATACATATATAAAGCAGTCTCTACTCTCCTGGCCCCTGGAGCATATGGTTTATTGAACTTAGATAAGGGACAACTTTGTCGGGTCGATGAAAAATTTGCTCGTTAGGTCGTTCATAAAATAAGGCATTGGAATTTGGAAGGAACTTTGAATGGAGGATTGATTGCATTCGATGGCAGCTCTAATTCATCATTTTCTTATGCAGTGGACAACTCGAAGGTGCCACCTTCGTCACAGGTAGGAGCAAAAGAATCAAAGGTAGAACATTGGGTAGGATATTGGAAGCCCAGTGGTCCACTGTGGTATGTGCCCATTGGGACCATGATTCTACTATTCGAGGGCTCTTGAGAAGACACTAAGTCGCGACTCTTCCACATTCCACATAATCACTGATAACTCATGGATGCGCAAATTTTGTTGCAAATTTACCCAAGCTTACTCAATTTCATTATTGAAGGGCTAAAAATGAAACTAATTTTTTTTGGCATGGTAAAATTCCTTGTGGCCTTCTATGAAGGCTAAAATGGACTTTGAAGGGCTCTGGAGGATTCAAATTTGAATCCTGCAAACGACACTATGCAAATTTTGATAACATCCTAAGATCATTAGAGTATTATTCCTTTAACACTTCTTAGTTTAGGTATATATATGATATTTAGTTTTTAACTAGCATTAATAAAACTTGAGAAAGATTATCTCATGGTTTTGAGTGGGTATAATTCTTCCTTCTACTTCACTTAGATAATATTTATTTTTTCATTAGTATAAAATTTAATTTCTTTTTATACTTTTAATATTACAAACATGATTATAAGTTTATATAGTAAATATTTATTTAATTATTTTAAGTACAATAAAATAAAAATTGATTATGTTTTTTTTATGAGTTAATTGTTAAATTTATAATTTAATGATGTTAGGTGATTGTGTTTAATGTATATATTTTTGTATTTTTTGATATTATAATGGAAATTAATTATTTTGGTTTGGTTAATTTTTGTAAGTAGTTTAGATTTTAAAGAGGTAGTAATTTTTATTTTTATTACAAATTAAATATAAATAATAAATATTTATGAAAGATAATTATTGGCCTTCTTTATTGTACTATTATTATAATTTGAAATTTTTGTGCAATAAAGGATTGGATGATAAGATAAAACTAAAATATTATAAGGAGGCGACTAAACATAATTTAGACAATTAAAAAGTATATTTTTGTTTAACTAACATGAAAAATAATAATTAAAAGGAAAAACTACCTCAATTCCACCTCATTAATTTTCCCAAAAAGAATTCATTCACTTATTAGAAATATTCACATAAGTATATACAAAATATAACTCCAATATTTCTTTTTAACTTAATGGAATCCCTTCTAGTGCCATCACAAAATAATTATATTTCATAACTAATAGTAAGTGTCCCCCATCCTAGTAACTTTTAATGTATAAATCAACATTAACTAAAGATACAACCAACTAGTCTTATCATATGCCTTTAAAAGGACAATTTTCACAACCATGGTTGGCGATCTCTCATATGGTAGTACATAACTCAAAGACTATTTGACAAAGTGTACAAAAATTGAATGAATCAACATTAACCGAAGATACAACCAACTAGTCCTATCATATGCTTTCAAAATATCAATTTTTACAACTAGTTGGAGATCTAATAGCGTGAAAATCCTTCTATGATACCCACTGTATAGCCTCATGTATTTTCCTCTAGAGAAAAACCAAAATTGTTCCTGAAAGATAGTGTTAAACAACATAATTCTCACCCTCATAGTAATAACCTTTGCAATATTTTGTAGATAAAATTTCATAAGGACATTGTCTTGAACTCCTCAAATGAAACTAAATTAGCCTTTTTTTGAACCAAGAGTAGTGAGGTGCTTACAACCCAGTATGGGGGGGTATGTTGCCATGTTACATAATCATTCCCATGTTGTCTCATAACTTATCAAAAATAAAAAGTAATTAAAAGAATTCATGTTGGATCACAAAATAAAATAAAAAATTAAAACCAAGAGAGATTCCTCTTAAACCTCAATCTATTAAGAAGTGAGAGGGATCCAATTTCTTAAGGTGTAAATTTTTCCTTGATGTGTAAGAGATACATCTAACTTATGGAGGCGTAAATTTTTTTTTCTTGATATCTAAAAGATTTGAGATAAAATAAAAATTGCACCTCAAGAAATTAGATAGCCCTCGGTGCTTAATAGATTTGGGTTTAACATGGATCTATGATGGTGGTATCAATGTAATGAAATTTGAATTAAAAAATGCAATATGTGTACTTGAGATGTGGATGATTTGAAATAACTTATAAAAAAAATCAGTGTCAATCAACCGAATAAAATCCCAAGAATAATTCAAGAAACTATCCATATGTCCTTGGGATTTACCCTTATGATGTTAGGATTAATTATAATCCCCCCTTGACCACCATAGTCTAAACTTATCATTTCCTAGATTAGGAGTCTATTGAGTCTTCAATAGTACCATGGGAGATTCATCTAGGACCCACCTACCTGCTAATGAATCACTTTGCATGAGTTTGGTAGCCCCATAGACCGATCCCTATAATTTAAGATCCCACACTGAGTCTTGGGAGTCCCACCACCAGTTCACCCTAGTCTATGTTGAGTTATGCTCCAATGGGAATTAGTTAGTTCATATTCAATTATCCTAGCACCGCTTTTGCATTATTCAAGGGAGTTAGGCGCCTTTGCTCACCTACCTTGGTCAGTTAACTGATTGTGATTGATTGTGAACTGATTCAGTTGTCCGGAGTTGCACTAGTGAGCCTCTAATGGCGTTTTTCCACAGTTAGTGATCTCTGGAGTCGGTCCAAGGTATGGGATTCAAAAATGTCCTAGAGGAATCGAATTTCCTTCATTATATTATCTTTGTATTACATACATATTAATGATTATGTGAGTAATGATATGCTGACAAATTTTTTCCTCTTGACTATTTAATTCCGCCATGATTTTTTTATCATTGTACACTAAATTTCTTCTTCCTCCTTCAACCTTCTTTCATAATGAGGTTCATTCAAGCCTGAATATCCTAAAACATTGCTAAATTAAACATATGAAACCTATGATGTACTTCCTATGTCTCATCCATAGAAGCTTCCTCCAGTAATCTCTATTTACTAAAACCTAAACCCTAAGCAAATTTTCTAAATTGCTAGTTTATGATGTTAATGATTTAAATTTAAAATATGCTGAATGTAAAGTCTTGGATTGATGATGATGATAGTCACAGTAATGTATATTGGATTAAATTTGGTCTATCAGAACCTAAAAGATAAGGAGTTACTTGATTCAAAACCTGAAAGGTAAGAAGTTACTTGATTAAGAACCTGAAATTTAGTTAGATGTATTACAGTATAGAAAATATATATTTGTGTGTCACGTTTCTGAAAAAGTGTTCGCTTAGATTAGTAAACATAACCTAATGGTTTACAACAAAGTAATGAACTAGTTAAATGCACAATAACATTGCTTGAAGGTTGCATGAAAATATATGGTAGCATGAAGAAAATGGTACGTTTTCTAAGAAGTTATAAGGGTTTATGTATGAACTTCTGTCATAGAATTTGGTAAGAAAACATTTTGTGTGCGGTGCCCCCCTCTAAATTTTTTGTGTTATGATACTTAAATATTACCTATGCCTCATGATCAACCATGGTCACAGTAGGAATGGTAGTAGGAAATTAATGGTTTAACTATCTACACATTAACGATTCTAGTCTATAGTAAGTTACATATTTACAACAAAAAAATATGAGTGGGTTACATAATTTTTTTTACATATGACAATAATGTCTACCTTTATGTGAGTTGTTACCATTAGAGATGTAGTTAAAACTAAGAATGTTGAAGAAGTCTAGAATTCTCAACGAAGGGAATATTGCCATGGGTTGTTTCTCCTTTACATGCCTTTTTTCGAGGTGAATGTTATCTGCTACATGGTCATTTTTAAAAGGATATTCAATAGGCTATTGACCAAGTTGGAGTTTAGGGGCTAAATAAAATTTGGGGACAACTAACTAAAAATTAGGGGAGGGGTTAGGAATTTCGAGCTCCCAAAATTTAAGGGTGAATAACTTAATGGAATCATGAAACCCTAAAACTAGAGTAGAGGAAAGTCATTCAAACTTAATCATAAACGTTTAATTGCTTCATTGAGGATGCCACTGTCATTTTGGACTTTCAATAGAGGATGTTTTGTCAAAATACCTTGAATTTAATGTTGGTATGTGCATGGAGTTTATAGATGGTAATGTTTCCATAATGGAAGCATTTGCATAAAGTTTGAAATTATTTGTGTTGTTATAATTCATTTTATAGCTTAAGCAATCATGGGGTTAGAAGTAAGTGAAACTATTGGAATCCTACATAGATTGAAAATACTAGTACTAAATTATTGGCCCATTTTCTAATTGGAATCATTAAGAGGTTGGAATTCCAATTAGAAATGTGAGGAGATCTATCTTCATGAGTTTTTTTTATTGGAAATTAACTATCTCATTGACAAGCAAGGTGATAAATATTTGGTATTTGTACTAGTTTTAGAAGTTCTCATGAACTATGAGAGCCTTTGAAATGCCATGGAAAATAATGTGATTTAGAATATATTATGAAAATAGGGGTTTATTTTTCCCACAGGGCGTAGAATAGACAATGAGTGGGTGTATTGTTAAGGCACTCCTTGCGTAAGGTCACCGGTTCGAAACTCCTTGGGTGCTTACTTACAAAAAAAATAGGGGTTTATTTTATTTGGAATGTCTATTGGGATGGGGTATCACACTAAACATTTTCGACCTAGAAACAAAATTATGGTTATTCTTTAATGCCCCATGAATGCATGTACTATGAAGTATGTTTAGTAAGTAAACCCTTTATCATTGAAACTAGATTTAAGCTACAATTAGAAAACTAATTAATAAAATGAAACCAAAATGAAACCAACACACAAAACTACATGTGCTCTATTAAGTTACTTAACTTAGAAATGACTTGTAATCTCCTAGAACTCAAATCCAAGGACAGCCTTATCCTATCCTATCTATAGATGGAAAGTGCATGCATGGATGTGTCATGCCAGCATGGATAGAATCCTATAAATAAAGATGTGTCACTCTCCTAGTCTACTCTACTACTACATTCTCATTTATAGACCATTGTGTTGCATGCAAATAAATGTTATGCATATTTTCTAAGTGCATCATGCTATTTTAGAAGACTATTTGAGGTACACTTTCTAATCACTTGGAACCCTAAGGTAATAGTAGAAGAATACATGGTCCATGAAGAAGCTCCACTTTATAATAATGAACAAATTATTATCATACATACACAATCAAGGATTACCACTTCACACTCATCACCTCAACCATATGCAAAGTATTCAAGATTCCAACCAATAATGTGATATTGTATAAATTAAACATCCTTCCTCCATTGACTCAAAATATTTCCTTCCTAGTTCATTGGCTACAAAAGTGGTTAATCACCATGGAGATCAAAGATGCATATGGAATAGAATATTTTCATATTGGGATTTGTAAGGAACTGGCTTAGATGCTCAAAAATATTTTTGGATGGTAAGATCCAACCTAACCTAAATAATGGATTTACCTATTCCTGTACTACTACAATTAGAGGCTCAAATATACTAGGCCATGAGTATTGAGTCCCATGCACACTGCCAACCTTTTTAAGTAAAAAAAATCTTTGAACAGATTCTAAATATTTATAGCTATGATCCCTAAATGGTTGTGGAATCTTTTCCACCAATAAGGATACCCAAAAGAATGTGGAATAAGTTCTTTCCAATTCCCTATTTCTATCACTATTGGTTAATGGAGAAGAAAATCATGAGGTAATGTCATAGAATGTAGGGACAAGCACCAGAAAATCAACCGAATTAAGCACCAAACAAGAAACAAATAAACCAAGTAAACCATTAATGAGAAAAACAACCACTTAAGAATTTCCACATCCTCCATGAACTTATTTTATGGATTTCCACATCCTCCATGAACTTATTTTATTCACAGAGATTAGGTTATGAAAGTTCCTTATCAATTATATTATTCATAAACAAAACCATGCTATTCAGGTAGAGTTAAATCTCAAGGGAAAACATAACTTATTCACTAAACCAACATTCATTTACTTTTCCTTTCTCATGTACATTAACAGGAAGAATGAAAACCCAAAGCCATGGTCTCCTTTAACTTCCAAATATGGTAAACATCTGAACTTCAAGCCATAGACTTCAAAGCTATGCAAGTCTTAGATAAGATATAAGGAACTATAGCCCTTTATATTCAATCTAACAAAACTGGGCAAGCAATGTCATGCTACGGCCATCCAAACCAAATTAAAAATGCCTTCAGCGTCATATCAACTTTCCAATAAGGGCATCACAATAGCTCTTCAATAGAGAAAAACTCAATAATTATCATAACAAACTTTTTATTAGGGATTTACCATCAATTAAGAAACATATGCTTATGTTTCTTCTTGTTTAGCTCAACGATTTATCTTATGTGCCAATACAATTCTATACAGTCATGAATTCAACAAAAATAATATAAACTTGATACATGCATTCCATACATGGAAATGTAATAGGAAATAACAACATATTTCCATACAAGAATTATCCTTGCACTAAACATCATATTCTCTAACAATTTAGCATTCAGCTAACCAACAATTCCAACATGGATAACATACACAAGTTATGTTCCATTACATAACATAAAATTTATGCACAATGCCACATTAATATAAGACTTCAAAACACTTATCTGGAAATCAAATCAGGTGGAAACTAGATTTGTGGCTGCCATGCTCCACCCAACCATAGGTCTCTGCCCAACCTATATTATTTTAGCACTCAGAGACCACCCATAACAAAATACCACCCCCGAAATGTATCCTAAATAAGGAATGGATTAGAAGTTAATTAAAATGTAATTAACATAGTTAATCACTTAAGGGAATTCCATCGAAATTTTTTGCAACTGCATACGAATCCATGTGAGGTAAACTGGTGTGGTTAATAATTTTGCACAGATAACGATGTGCGGTTAGGTAAAAAAATTTAATTTTTCATGCGCAGTAGTAACCATCAGAGGATTTTTTGACCCATTTCGATTTTACCCAGAACCTCCATCAACAGATGTTTTGACCCATTTTGATTTTACCCAAAACCTCCATCAGCGGATTTTTTAACCCATTTCGATTTTACCCAGAACCTCCATCAGCGGATTTTTTGACCCATTTCGATTTTACCCAGAACCTCCATCAACGGATTTTTTGACCCATTTCGATTTTACCCAGAACCTCTTATCAAACTAGGTCGTCTGCCATGCTTGACCTCACTCACAAGCCCTATAAGATAACCCTGTGAACAAACTATTAATCTTGCACATTGATCTAGGGACTAAACATCAATCTCATCAAAGATTAATCAACAAATAACTCATGAAATGGTGTAATTGGACTACAGAATGAGTAGCCGCTCTATATATTCACACAAAGAATGATAAATTACATTACAATGTCATGTTGCAAGCATGAATGAGAAGCAATTTGAATTCCTAAGGAGGTCATTCAAATTGAATGAGTGAGTCTAGTTTAACTAAATGTAAGCCACAGTCAACACTCAAGTTAACCACTGATCAAAACCCTAATTGGCTCCACTGAGCCCTAACTGAAATTGGAGTGCAATAAATGACTGAGTCTCAACTGAAAGAGATCAGACACATGTCATAGCAAGCTAACCATCAAGTTCTAGTGCTTTAATGACTCCAATGAACCCCGATGATCAGGTTAACTGAAGTGTAACTGAACATCAGAAGTGGTTGGAGGCGCCCCTGTCGACTCCAGTTCATTAAATAATCATTAAATAATCAATTTAATGAAGGGAGGCACCTTCACTGCCCTATTTAACTGATTGTAACCATCAGTTAGCAATTAGGTGCATTGATATCACTAAGATCACTCCCGGAGTGCTCCAGTTAGCCTCCCCGAATGTAGGAGAAGGATAAGTTAGCCTCCTTGACTGAAGGTAGGCATGGATGTGATCTAGCTGATGACATTTAATGCTCCACTGATGTTAATTAAGCTAATAATACTTAGGATAGTGGTTTAACTAGGACAAATTGACCAAAATGAGTGTGTAAGGTGGTAAATGTCTCCAACACAAACCAGGTCCCTTCTTGAGAAAAAATAGCAAGATAACCCTATGAACCATAGGTTGGTGGATCCCCTAAATAAAAAAGAATCACTGATCAAATCAGATTGGACACGATTCCAGATCAAACCAATTCGGATTGCATGGAAATTTTCTGAACAAAGGGTATAATGTTTTTTTTTCCAGATATAGTTATATTTCTGTTTGGGATTCGTTTAATGAATGTAATTGCTGAAAATCCATTTTTTTCATTTATATATTTTTATAAGGCTTGTATTATTTATTTTTTAATTTCTGTTGTACAATTTCAGATCACATGGGATGCAATTCCAGATCAAACCAGATAAGATTGAATTGAATTTTTCTGACCAAAGACAATGTATGATGGTGCAGGATAAGTTTGCCACTATCATTTGTATTTCTATTTGAGATTCTTCATTTTCGTATTTTTATAAGGTTTGTAACATTTCTTTTCTAATTTCCATTGTACGTTTTTTTTTAAACCAATCTTGCTATAACAGTCATTTACCAGATACTGTATATGCATAATAATCAATTTTACCCCTAGTTTTTTTATGCATAAATCTTATAGGACTCATAAGATTTTATTTTGTTGTGTATGCAACGCCATAACCCTGGTTACAAGGAGAAAATAAATTAATGGTTCTTACCAAAGGTTAGTGTAGCATTTATATTGTGCCTATAGAGCTAGATTGTTTTTTCACTGTTTATTTCCAATTCAGAGATCCCCTGTGTAACCTGTGTGGCCCCTTTGGGCATCTTTTCATGATTGCAAATTATAAATTTTCATAAATTTAATCACGTTCAATATAGACCCTAATCCATTGCCACATAAAGAATGGAAGCCGTTGCCTCCAAAAGTTGTGGAAGAAGCATTTTGAATACTTGCATAAGAGGATGCTATACGAGAAAAACAACGACAAATGAAGCAACAATTATCTAAACAACAAAGGAAGTCACGAAAATTATGTAAAATTTTTAAAAATGATTGTTGGAGTGATGATGAAATAGAGTCTAGCAGTAATGATGCTCAGGTCCAACTTAACAATATGCAAATAAATTATCAACTCTGATGTTGCTCATCTATGCAGTGTGTTAGGGGAAAAGCTCCAATCTTTGATATTGTTTCCCTTCTTAAATAAGGAAGTGGTTTAGAAGAGATCATTCTTTGCAAAGTTATTAATGAGTCCCATACAAGAAATGTAGAGTTGACAAACTTGGATCCTTGTGAGAATGATCCAATTCTTTACACTATTGGTACTAGTGACAGATGAACACGTAGTATAGAAGATGTTTTGCCCGTTCTAATGGTGTATGAAGATGATAGTGGAAAACTTATGCTGCACCATCCTTCATTATCTGAAATAAATCACAGTTATCTTCAAGGTCATACGAATATCGTTCCATTGCAGTCATCAAGAGAGGGTTTTACATGGGATCTAGGTCAGATGTGACTCCCTTATTGGGAGATGATCGTTTTATCAAGATTGGAAGAAAGAAATTCATTCAAATGGATGGGATTCTAGTGCATAGCACAAATCCATTTGATTTTACCATAAAGGAAGGCATGTATGTCCGTATTTATTATGAAAAATTTTCTGGTATTTTTGAAGAAGAGTCATTGAAAATTCCATATCCTGTGGAAGTGTTGAATTGTTTAGTAGATGTTTCTACTGGTGGAACCTTCTGTTGGGTAAGAATTTTTGAATGTGAGTTGGATGTTATTGGTAGAGGCCATCATATTCCCCAAGGTGTGAATTTACATCCACATGAGGTGTTCCATACAAAACAAGGTTTATTGATATCAATTGAAATCATTGATGGTGAGTATACATGTATCTTTTAATTCATATTTTTCAGTTTATATCACAATTTTTTTTCACCCTGAAAAAAACCCAGTTTCTTGCTATTCATGTTTGTGAATCAAAGAAAAATTACAAAAAACATAAGGTGCATAAGTTCCAAATAAAACTACCAGCTAGACTTTGTAGAGACTCTTTGTAACAGTCATTAGTTGTATGTTCTACTGGATAGAACAGATTCCACGTCAAATCATCAGTACATATTGATCACTATGCCTTATTGACTGAGACAAAAAAATATTAAAAGCTGAAAATGTACTAAACTAGGTAGAGTGCACATATGTAAAAGTCTTCCGATAGTATATAATGCACAAATGACTATATACTAATTACAATGGATATAACCTTTATCCACTAATGTGGAATCCAGAAATTCCTCGTAATAAAGTGTACCCTCTTCCAGACCAATAGTTTTCTTTGATAGCAAATATGACTGTGTGTTGAGTTCCTTGTGAATATGAAAAAAAGATAAATACTGAAAATTACTCCCAACATTTGTTAATCTTTGTTTCCACTGATCCACATTTGTAACCTGTAACATTGATTTCCCTGCCAACTAGTCAAAGATGCATTTTGAATCTCCACAAACCTGAAGTAATGTGATCCTTTTAAAGTTAGCAAAGAATAGTAAAGCCTAGTTGGCTATCGATTCAACTCTAGTGTTTAATCCTCTGCCACAACCTAACCAAACACGAAAAATTGATTTCCTAGGAATCTGATATAAATACCTCCCCCACATTCACCCAGTTGTGCAACTAATGTTATCTTTATAGACGTAACTAATGTTATTTTTATTTTTATTGTAGGCATTGTTGATGTTTTCTTTACTGTGAGATCTATCAAAAGGTGGGGCAAGAGCACTCGAAAGGGAGAATATTTTTTTGTCGTTTTATTGCTATGAAAGATGATAAGCACACCACTTTCCAACTTCTTACAACAAAGGGTGATGATGAAGTTGTGACTGCCAGATTAGCTGCCTCTACAGAATATGGAACTCACAATGCATTACCATCATGTATTGGAGTATTGCAGCCACATCAAATCCATCGTCACAATATCCATCTTCTTTCCTACAAAGCTTTCAACCACATAAGGTCTCGTAACATGATACGTAGTGAATCTTTTGTGGAAATTCCTTGTTCAGATGAAAGTTTCATGGTTACTTCTGAGCTTATTGCAATGCATGTCGTACCTCCTGGGATTGTGAAGAAAAACAATTCACTAGATTTCACCATAGAAGGCTATGTGAATCTTAAGGAGAATGTTTTCTATACATGGTCAACCTTTCCTGATAGATATCAGCTATCTTCAGGCTCAAGCAATGCTAGTCAACCTGTTGGAAAATGGAGAGTGGGACCAACATTTAGATTTCGATATTTGTATAATAGCCTACAACCTCGTGTGCAGGTGCACTTTTCATGGGATTCGCACCAATGTGATCCTGTCCATCATTGTTATGGATTGGGGATAAGGATTGGTGCAACCCATTTGGAGATGTAAACATTATACCTATCATAAATATGGTGAATTCTGTATGAGAGATCTGTGTTGTAATATCTATGGTGAAATGTTTGAACTTTGTAATTTGAAGTTTTTATAAGTAAATATAAATCTGAATCTGGGGAAATCCAAGTAGTCTTCTTTGTGTGCTTGCTGACATTGTTAGTGATTTAGTCCTGACTGTGCACTCTAATTTTGTATCCTTGTAGTATTATTTGTTGATCCTGCAGGGCTACATCACATGACATATTGATGTTGTGTTATCAATGGTTTTTGTTTTCCAAGGAAAAAATCTTTATCTTTGATATTTCAAAGTTTGAAATAAGAATATACATTTTTTAGCCTATGGGATCTTCAAAAGATACATATGTTCTATCTTCAAACTATCATAATAGCTATTTATTCTAGTCTTCCATAATCAACAAAATATTTGGTGAATTATGTATGACAGATCTGTGGTGTAACATGTATGGTGAAATATGGTTTTTTTTTCCTAGGGAAAAAAAACATATTTTTCATTTCAGAGCAGAAATAACATACATTCTATATCATCCTCTCCTTTATTGTCTCAGTAAAGATTATCTTTTCCAGTAATTGATACATAACATTTAGCCTATTTACCATTTTGGCTTCCAAGCCTAAATATGTCAACATGGATCACTGACCAAAGTATACATAATCAGCCATTTAGTAGCAGAGTAGGCTACTGAAAGAGGTTTTTGTCAAAAATGATGATGCATTCCTAGCTTGCATTTTTATGCTTATGGCTTGCATTTTACACCAAGTGTCCATAACAGTAAAAAAATGTTAAAATTGCACCTTTCATAGATCGACTGTGAGCATATGAGTTTAGGTTATATAAAATTAATACAAGGATAGTCTTCTCAATATATCTAGCCATCCAAATTCCAAAACCATTTACTATAAACATTTAATAGGAGGGTTTGGCTTGCATTTTTATTAATCTAGGTGGATATTTCATAAATACAAGACAACCATGTAGTGTTTATGCACACCATGCACTTTCTGAACCCAAATTGAAAAAATAAATGTATAATAATGTGGAAAATAGTAAAACATACCATTTCCAACTAAAATCACTCAAAAATACCCAATACTTAGGGTTGGGCGAGCATTTCACTGATATGGGTAAAACTCGGTTGAAAACACAAAAGTTGTCATTTTGTCAATTTAAATCTAGACAAATGAAACATAATTTAAAAAAACTGAAAGACATTTTTGTCAAAATTATATCTATCTTCAACCCCATGGTGTTAGTTTCAACTGATGACAATTGTACGGACTGTGGCATGCATTTTCTTGAGCCCATTTTTGAATATTTACACACTGTTTTTTACGTAACAACTTAGAATTTCAGTCATTAATTTTGAATTTGTCCAAGATACTTGCAATTTTAGTCATTCATGTTCAATTTAACTGCTATGCTTTCCTATCTTGCATTTTTATGCTTATGGCTTGCATTTTACACCAAGTGTCCATAACAGTAAAAAAGGTTAAAATTGCACCTTTCATAGATCGACTGTGAGCATATGAGGTTAGGTTATATAAAATTAACACAAGGATAGTCTTCTCAATATATCTAGCCATACAATTTCCAAAACCATTTACTATAAACATTTAATAGGAGGGGTTGGCTTGCATTTTTATTAATGTAGGTGGATATTTCATAAATAGAAGACAACCATGTAGTGTTTTTGCACAACAGACGCTTTCTGAACCCAAATTGAAAAAATAAATGTATAATAATGTGGAAAATAGTAAAACATACCATTTCTAACTAAACTCACTCAAAAATACCCAATACTTAGGGCTGGGCAGACATTTCTCTGATCTGGGTAAAACTGGGTTGAAAACACAAAAGTTGTCATTTTGTCAATTTAACTCTGGACAAATGAAACATAATTTTAAAAAACTGAAAGAGGCTTTTGTCAAAAAATATATATCTTCAACCCCATGGTGTTAGTTTCAACTTATGACAATTGTACAGACTGTGGCGTGCATTTTCCTAAGCCCGGTTTTGAATAGTTACACACCGTTTTTTTATGAAACTTAGAATTTCAGTCATTTTTTTTAATTTGTCCAAGATACTTGGAATTTTAGTCATTCATGTTCAATTTGATTGCTATGCATTCCTATCTTGAATTTTCATGCTTATGGCTTGCATTTTACACCAAGTGTCCATAAAAGTAAAAAAAGGTTAAAATTGCACCATTCATAGGTCAACTGTGAGCATATGAGGTTAGATTATATAAAATTAACACAAGGATAGTCTTCTCAATATATCTAGCCATCCAATTTCCAAAACCATTTACTATAAACATTTAATAGGAGGGTTTTGTTTGAGAGTACATCAAAACATGTAGAGAAGAATATTACTCTATTATTATATTACTCACTCTATTACTCTATTTTTTCCAGAATAGTTTGAATGCCAAATTTTTACTCTATTATTTACTCTTACTTTATTATTTTCAATAAGTATACTTAACATGCTAGAAAAATAAGTATACTTAACATGCTAGAAAGTTAACTATATTGAAATCGAAAATGTAAGTTGTGTATAGTTCACTTGAAACACATTTGTAATTTTTATTATAGTTTGGAAAAGTTAGAACACATTTGTAATTTTTATTATAGTTTGCAAAAGTCAAAACACATTTGTAACTTTTATTATAGTTTGGAAACGTAAGAACACATTTGTAGTTTTTATTTTAGTTTGCAAAAGTCAGCGTGCTGGTATCTTGTGCGTGCATTAGTGTGCATCCTGTGTGTGCATCCCCTTCTTCCTTTCTGAGCGTGCCATCATCCTGGAAAATGGAAACAACAGCCTCATGTTCCATGCCATCAATTGAAATAGGGGGTTCTGAAGTTACTGAGAGGTTCACTGTCAGAAAATTCAGAGAGAGCACTAAGGCATGGAGTGATAGAACCAACTGACCATAAGGTATGCTAAACGTCCTGGTCAGAGCAGGAGTGCATCGTTTTATTTTCAGTCAGTTCAATTTCAACAATGAAGAGGTAGATAATACCATTTCTAGTTATGATGATGAGTCCAAGGAATTGATTATTTTTGGGAGGAGGGTTTTCCTGGACCCTGATTTGTTGTCCAGTGCAACGAAAATTCCACGCAGGGGGGGAGTAATGTTAACCACCAAGAAAACCCTCAAAGTAGAAAAGGGTGAGATGACAAACAAAATATGTGGAAAAATGGTTTTGGTTGCTCGAAATGGTTTAAAGATGCAAGATGTTCCCGCAGGATTGTACAAAACCTTAATTCAAATTGTACTTAGGACAATTATGAATCACCACAAGCAAGATATTTCGAATGATTGTATGAAGTTGGTGATTCATTGGGTTGAAGACCTGGCCATAGATGTCCCTCATCTATTGGAAACAAAAATGAATTTTGCACTGCAGGAGATCAAAATGAAGAGAGTGAAGTTCAGTTACCTTGGTACACTACAAAAAAATATTGACTTATATCGACCGAGCACTATAGAAGGAAGCAGATTTAAAAATACATACAATAAGAGGTTGAAACTGGACAAAATTAACTAGGAATTTCCTCAACAATCTCCAAAGGACAATGTAAAAGTCCCTGAATAGCGTTTTGAGTACTGTATGCAAGGTATGGAAAGTGACCCTGAAGAATTTGATGATGTCTCAATTTTGGCCGTATTACATGAAGGCAGAGAAATAAATGTAAATGAGATGCATGATGTTGAGTTTAATGAAATGGAGGAGCATAGTGATGATGATATTTATGCCCCTACAGAAATGCCACTTGTTATATATACACCTCCACAGTTGGGAGTTGAGAAAACTTCCTCTCCAAAATATTTTTTTGATGGTAAAATTGTTTTTAAGCTATTCGATGAAATGTTGCATTTCAAAGAAAAAGTTGAATTTCAAAGAAAAAACTTTTCCTATTGGTATCTTACCGCAGCACAGAGCGTAGAACTCTGTAGGATTAAGAAGATGCAAATTCAGGACCTCTTAAAGGTAGGCACTAATTTTCAATGTTATTTTTCAAAAAGAAACAGTTGCCAAATTCCTTCCTTTGAAGCCACGTTAAAATTTTCACTATTTATAGGTAATTGCAAGGTTAGATACATAACACGTGGATACTATGGAATCTTCTTTTAAAAATTTGCAAATCCTGGACCTCTTTAAGGTAGGAGGAATTTTTCAATGCTTTTTTCCAAAAAAAAAATGCCAAATTCCATTTTTTGAAGCCTCAAAATTTTCCCTGTTTACAGGAAATTGCAAGATTACAAGAATCCCTTGTGAAGACTGTGGACAGTTCGAGAAGGGCAATAGCAGGAAAGGACTATGTTCTTTAGTCTTTGAATAAGGAACTAGAAAAAATTCAGGATGAATTTAGAAAGGAAAATAAGAAATGCAGAGAAGAATATATGGTTGTTTGGAAGAAAGATGAACAAACTATAAAAAGACTGAAAGATGAGTTGAAACATCGACCGAAGGTTTTGGATATTCCCCCTATAAAGATTGTTATCGACCAGGAAGCAAGAATTACTGCTGAAGTCAATAAGAAAAACAGAATAATTGAAATAATGAAGGCTCAGTTTCAAAACAGCCTTGCTGAAGACTACAATAAACATCAACTTGAGATAAATGAATATAGAAAAAAAGAGGAAAACATGAAAAACATAATTGATAAGAAAGATGAAGAGTTGAAAGGAAAAATAGTTGAACTTGAAAAGATTACTATAGAACTACAGACTAGAGGAGTTGAAAAGTTAAAAGAATCTGAAATTGGTAAGGGACAGAGTAGGCATCTGATTTCTGGTGAAATTTATGATATGTCAGCACACCAACAGGCTTTAATAAGGTATGGGAGTTCCCTGCAAAATAGAGATAAGGCACTGGATGTACCTTTTAATGCAATACAATCTCATGAAAAAGTCAAAAAGGGGTTACAAAGCTATTGTGACTTCTTAAGAATTTGAGAGAAGTCCTTGATGGATGCTATTGCAGCAATGAATGTTGGAGTTGTTCTCTCTGCGTGGTCAACCATAAAATAAATATTGAAAAACAAGGTAGCTGGGAGGGAAGATGAGATTAAAGAGCTTAGATTGAAAATACTGGAGGATAGAGAATCACAACATTTGGGATGTAAGTCTGAGATAGAAGATCTGAAATCCCAAATTGCCACTCTGCAGAAGAACATCATACTTCAGTGGGTAGCAATTGTGTATACTCCAGATAATACAGAATTGAGGGAAAAAGAGTTGGAGATAAAGACATAGCAGCTCAGGAAAAAATTGACCCAAGTTCAGTCTGAGTTGAAATATGCAAATGATCATCTTCAGCAAAAGGAAAAGGAACACAGAGAGAAAAATAAGAAGAATGTGGAATTGTTGAAGAAGTGCATCCAAGATATAGATAGATTGAAAGAAAGTTTGCACAAATGTGCAACAAAAGTGCAATAATTAGAACAAAAATCAGAACATGCACCTGCTGTAGCTTCTGAAGAACCAAAAGCTTCTAGACAAGGCAAGAGACTAGAATGTACAAATTTATCTTCTCTAGAAAAGGAGGACTTGCAGCCTAAACCTCCCAAGCAGTCTAGAACTATGGAATAACATTATTTATATATGTTGTGTATGTAAATACATTTCAAGTTTTAATACATAAATTTATATATGTGTGTGCGTGTATTTATCGGCAATGTATATGTTTTTGATGCATTTAATGTGAATGGTAATTTTGAATTTAACTTTTCAATAAGTGTACATAATAGGCCAGAAAGTTAACAATATCAAAATTGAAAACTTAACTTGTGTACTGTAGGCATATATATTTGAATTTGTAAGAAAGTAAAAGTGTGAGAGTGATTAGTGGATATGAGGTGTGAGTAGATTTGGTCACATAGGTAGATCCTAGCTATTTGCTTGGAACTGTGGATATTATAGGGATATTATGGGGATGATGGATTGAGAACTTTCAAGTTCTTTATGAGAATTTTGATGCTATGTATTGTTGTATTTATGTAAGTTTCTTTATCTAATGAAACTGAAATTCCAATTCTGGAACAATGTCATACAATTCTACTCATGCAACCAAATTTCAGCGAATAACCCAAAGCTATAATACCTATAGAACTTGCCTAAAAAAGACAAAAACTCACAAAATATAAGCAAACATAGAAAACAATTGTAATTTTATTACTCAAAAAAATTTAAATATTTAATATGCCTTCCAGCATTTGTTACATTTCCAAAATTTGGTAACCTAAATGTTAGCACAACAGAATAAATTTTCAGTACGGCAAGATCACTAGAAATGCTTATTGCAACATAAGTTTCTTTCACCATTTTGCATACAATGATGCATTTCGATCATCTAGGACTTTTTTCTTTTTGGCTTGTCTCACACTTCTTATAATGACATAAGTTTTTATAGGATTCCCAGCATCCATCTTTTGGATATCAACTACTGCCCCTTGAATTTCTTGTTTTTCACCACACTGCCCTGTACCATTTACCGAGGATGGAACACCCTTTTTATTGTGATTCATAGCCTCCATCATTGGCATATCAATAACAACTATTCCATACACTTCTTGTAATTCATTTATTTTCCCTGCTTCATTTCTTGAGGATGAAACATCGATTTTACAATAATTTTTAGTCGCCGTCATAGGTATTTCAACACCAGCTACCCCATTCAATTCTCATGTTTGATCAGTTTGCACTGCCACTTTCCTCTTGGATGAAACACTTAGAGTTTTACTGTTATTTCTTATTTGAACATGATTTTGTGCCTTGCGCCTTCTGAAGCGATGTGATTCACAAAAAGCCTCTTCACCATATTTGCTTATTGGCCTTGATCTTGGAGGATGATTACTGAACTACGAGAACATATTAGTATTTAGTAGTTAAAAACAGATTATGAGTCCTCACACCATAAAATGAAAGCATACTATTAGAAACCATTTAAAATTAGGGCATACTTATTGTTGGTGGTGCAATCAATGATTTCTTAGATTGTCTTACCCATGATTGAAATAGTTATTTTACTTGTTTAGAAGTGACATCAAGGAAGCGTGATGCCAACTGTGCAGCAGTTTCGTCATTTAGTGGACTTCTCGTCTTTTCATATTCAACATGAAGTTAACATCTAACATTGGAAGCCAAAAATCTTCTTTCTTTACAATTTTGGAAAGTACCCTCTGATCTCATAACTAGTTTGAAAAATTATTCTCACATCTCATTTACAAGACACATTTTGTCATGTTTAAATGTGTTTCTATACTCCTTAGCAACTCCTCTTCCTCCTCCTTGGTTGTTGTTCAAAATTTTCATTTCCCTATGCTTGCATTCCATTACTTCATTCCTTAATCGTCCTAAAGTATAAGGATGAGCAACCCTAGTCATCTGAAGAGCATGGGCCCCTTGGATATGCATAAAAGGATCCATCTCATCTTCTAAAGAACAAGAACACAACCAAAGCCACTAACTAGCAAGGAATCGAATTCTGCAATGATAGTGGATCAAATTTTATATCGTGAATGAGATAATACCACCATGCTGAAAAACATAATACTATGAACTTAGTATAAATTGGCTTACTTTCCCTCATATTCATATTTATCATCCCCTACACACCCTTGCAATTGCACCATGTGGAATTATTTATAACACTTCCACATCCTCACCAAATTTTTATACTTTTCTTCATCCGGTAGGCCTTCAATAACCTACAAGCACAACATTTCATTATACATGATACACTACTTGATTTTCTATTAAAATTGCATAAAAATAAGAGCGAATTTCACTCTTGTGCCATCATAAAATCATCACTTATTGTTAGTCAAGACCCACATTAAAAATATTCGATATGCTAACATAATTATTAAACCTTTAAAATACCCTCATGCCAAATGAGGATCTTGTCTGATGCAGATCCATCTAATTTCCCATAGTTAATATCATTGTACTCTTGGCCTTTATGATGGTATGGTTCCCCGGTCTTACATGGAACACCAATTTTCTCCATCACCTCCCAAATTTGAAAAAAAATTGTTTCCTCAATCGCTCTATTTGGATGAACCTTATAGTAATCTTGTGCAATTTTTAGAATTTCACGAACATCTTCAAAACAGTTCTAATTCCATCATGGAGAGCACAATATACAAGGTTGGACATTGAGCCAGGAGTCAACTGTAATAAGTTGGCAACACATCTTTCACTAGGTACGAGTTAGTTAAATAATAATAATTTCCATTTATAGTAAAGAAATAATTTTGAAAAAATGTACCTTTTGATCATTTGTTCTATTCGTGAGATAATTTTTGATAATATTCAATTCTCTGCTGCAGAAGGATGGTTGAATGTCTGTAATACACTCATCCAGCTTTTCTTCCCATCCTTCAATGCTTTGTTCCAAAGCAGGATTCAATTCCTAAAGTTTTAACACAAAGTAAGATTAAGAAAGTCATGGCAAGATATCAACAAAAATCAGTAAACTTTTAATAAATATGTAAAACATACTATGAGCAAGTTCAGTGACATTGCATAAAACTTGGAAATGCTACAAACAGTATCCCCATCTTGAATTTTGATCTTATCTGTAACCATGTGTATAGCTTTTTTATGGCATATGCACCAAGGACAAAAATTCTTCCCCATTGGAGAAACATTATTATTGCATACTAAACTGCATATGGCCACTAGATCATGGCACTCAAACAAATTCACTTCCACTACCCTTCCATCTGGCATTAGGATCATGTCTTGTGAAAGTTTGTTTATTTGATTCCTTAAGTTATCCTCATTTGTAGGATTAGCAGCATGTGCTAAAACCTGTTTATATTCTTCCTTTCCATCCCATTTTCCAAGGCTTACACAAGACATCAAGCCACTATCTTCTAGTAACTCAAATAATATCTCACATACCTACCCACATCGATCATAATGTACACGAGAATCAATACCAAGTTTGAAAGAAAGTTCAATGACTCTACTTCGAGTCCTCTTTTCATAGGACTCAACCATAAAGGAAGCATATGACTTTACTTGCTTCACTCTAACTCCATATGTGAGACCATCAGTTCTCTCCCAACCCATATCAATATCCAAAGCTTCTTTGCTCCACTTTTTCATCTCCTTGGAAACTGAAGTTGCACTAACCCCTTGCAATACATGATGACGGTCAATCCGCTTCAGACATTGCAAAGCCTTATGGCTCATGCTTGATTCAATAAATACAAAATCCATATTCCTAGGCATAAAATCATTACAGATCTCTTTCATAACAATTGATCGAATTTTATGAAGCACTCCATCTAGGTGTTCAAGAACATCCTCAAATTTAGAATCTTCACTATAGTTTTTGCTCATGAAGTACCCAATTCCAAAAATAATTTCATTTTCATCTACATCTTCAAGTGACTTCCGAGAGAACCATCTACCAATTTCCTTATTTTTTTGTTCCACTCATTTAGTCTGCAGTTAAACCATCCAGACCACTTCTTAAGACTTAATAAGGATGTCCTTAAGCAGTTTCATGCTGACCTTCTAGTTACAGCATATGTAATTTGATCTATTGAACACCCTTTAGGAATTTGTACTGAAGCTTGTACATCTACATAATTTTGATTTTTTGTAGGTGCATTTCTATCCATTTGTCCTTCTGGCATTTCTACTGAAGCTTCTACATCTACAGAATTTTGATTTTCTGTAGTTGCATTTCTATCCATTTGTCCTTCAGGCATTTGTACTGAATCTTGTACATCTACAAAAATTTTATTTCCTGTAGTTGCATTACTATCCATTTGTCCTTCATGAATTTGTACTGAAGCCTGTACATCTGCAGAATTTTGATTTTCTGTAGGTGCATTTCTATCCATTTGTCCTTTAGTCATTTCTACTGAAGCTTGTGCATCTGCAGAATTTTGATTTTTTGTAGGTGCATTTCTATCCATTTGTTCATGAAAGGTAGTTCTTTCAACAGTTTCATGACTTCTAGTTGTATCCAACTTCTCAAGGGATGCACGTTCAAATTGTTGTCCACTAGGTAGGATTACACTTTCATTCCCTTCAACCATAACCGGAGACAAAGGCAACCTAGGTTGTTGAGCAAAACAACCTTCTATACTTTGATACAAATTATTTGTAATGGTAGCATCATCAACAATTTATCTTTGAGGGACATTTTGAATCACATTATGCGAATCAGAGTTAATTGTATGGTCAAGAGTTATATCTTGTACATTACCATTTCCCTCAATTGTAATTAGAGTCAAAGGCTACCTAGGTTGTTGACAAACATTGTTGTTTGTCACACATTTATTACATACATGACATCTAATTTCAACAGTTGCTGCATGATTTCCTGTTTTTTGATGGAAATCCATAATATTATTTTCTTGTATGGAGTTATGATCGGTAAGTGCTTGACATTGTTGTCGGACAACACGAATAGCATCTTTTTTACCCCCACCAGGAGTGAACTGAAGGAAAATATCACGTGGGGGGGGAATTGGAATATTATTCAATTCTTCTTCCTTGCGTCGACCTCTTTTTCGAGGAATATTTTGTTGAGATGACTGGTTCGAATGATCCATTGATGAGTTATTCTGCAAAATCAACAAAATAATCAACATTAATACAAAATATAGTTTTTTTGTATAAAAAATACTTTTTATGGCTCAAAAAGAAAATATGGAATAGTACAAGAACATGGGAGGAGGAAACATATATTCTCCAACTTAAGCCACTTAAAAATACCTAAGGATGGAACTTATGCTTGCATTTTAGTGGACTAAGCGGGCATTTCACATTTACAAGGCAACCTTGCAATGTTTTTGCACAGCAGACATGTTTTTAGCCAAGATTAGAAAAATAGAAATACAGGAAGGTGTAAAACAATAAAAAACACCATATCCAACTGAGATCGCTAAAAAATACTAAACAATGAGGGCTAGGCGTGCATTTTACAGACCTAGTCAAACAAAGTTCAAAACATAAAAATTGCAATTTTCAAAACTTTACTGTACACACAATAAACATATTTTAAAAATTAGGAAGGAGGTTTTTGTCCATAGTATATATAGCTCCAGGTATATGGAATTAGTTTTTTAAAATCACCTCTATAGACATTATGGCGAGATTTTTTCTAAGCCCATTTTTACAGATTTACACTTTGCTTTTACAAAACAAAATTGTGAATTTAGACATTCTTTTCAATTATTACCATGCTACTTATAAATTATGATAATTCATACACGTATAATACATATAGTATGATATAAATAGAATGCTATCTTGAGGCTGTGGGCCCGCTACAAGATCCTCATGCAAATGTTATGAGACATATATGGTCTTCATGTAAATATTATGAGACATATTTGGACATGTGTAAGAACATGGGAAGAAGAAACATATATTCTCCAACTTAATCCACTTAAAAATACCTAAGGATGGAACTTATGCTTGCATTTTAGTGGACTAAGCGGGCATTTCACATTTACAAGGCAACCTTGCAATGTTTTTGCACAACATTCATGTTTTTAGCCAAGATTAGAAAAATAGAAGTACATGAAGGTGTAAAACAATAAGAAACACCATATCCAACTGATATCACTCGAAAATACTAAACAATGAGGTTTAGGCATGCATTTTATAGACCTAGTCAAATAAAGTTCAAAAAAAAAAAAAAAATTTGCAATTTTCAAAACTTTAATGTACACAAAATAAACATATTTTAAAAATTATGAAGGAGGTTTTTGTCCATAGTATATATAACTCCAAGTATATGGAATTAGGTTTTAAAAATTACCTCTAAAAACATTATGGTAGGCATTTTTCTAAGCCCATTTTTACAGATTTACACTATGTTTTCACAAAACAAAATTATGAATTTAGACATTCTTTTCCAATTATGACAATGCTACTTATAAAATATAATAATTCATACATGTATAATAATTATAGTATGATATAAGTAGGATACTATCCTGGTGCTGTGGGCTCAGGCTGTGGCGTGCATTTTTGTAATCCTAGTTTTACAGATTTACACTCTGTTTCTTACATAACAACTCAGGATTTTACTGATTAATTTTGAATTTGACCAAGATACTTACAAATTATGAATATGTACATCTTTAATGCATAAAGTATGATACTATTTACTATAATAAAGTCATAATATATGAATGGTCAAATTTGTTGACTCATTTTAAGTCTAAAAATCTCCTTCTCTGCAAAAATGACACTGGAGACACTTTTGGAACCCAAATTGAAAACCTATATGTACAGTAAGGTGGAAAATAGTAAGCCACACCATTTCCAAATTAAATCACTCAAAAATACTCAATAGTGACAGTTAGGCAGCCATTTTTATGAACATGGTAAGACTTGGTTCCAAACATAAAATTTGTTATTTTTTCAAATTAACTGCGGGCAATGAAACATAATTTTAGGAAACTGAAAGAGGTTTTTTTCAAACATATATCTGTCTTCAATCCCATGGTATTAATTTAAATTAATAATATATGTATGGACTGTGGAGTGCATTTTGTTAAGCCCATATTTGTAGATTAGCACTTTGTTTTTTACATAACAAATCAGGATTTTAGTGATTAATTTCAATTTCACCGAAATACTTACAAATTATGAATAAGTATATGTTTAATGCCTATACTATGATACTCTTTATTATGATAAATTCATGGTATCTTCATGGTCAAATTTGTTGATATAATCATTTTAAGACTAAAAATCCCATGCTCTGTAAAAATGCATACATCAGGCACTTTTTGAACCAAAATAAAAAAAACTAGTTGTAGAACATGGGAATCTTTATAAATTCATGAAGATGATGTACAAAATCCAGTGTCAAAAACCAAGTGAAAGTCAAATTGAACAGTAATGAAAAAAACAACCTTCGAGACTACGGTAGACTGTAGAAACGACTTAACAGCTTTCCCAAAATAGATAACATCTTCATTGCTGGATAAATGTACACATATTGATCTTAACAGCTATCACATTAACAGAGTGTAACATTGACATCAAAGCTATATGAGTAACTAATAAAGCAAATCCATATCACAATGCCATATCAGCCAAGTGCATTCTACATAAAAATTTTAGAGCGCATTCATTACAATCTTATTATATATGCTACTGTCTGGATTCTTTCCATTTTTTACCATCAACATAAGTGACAGGCAAGTGCAACTTACTATCACTTGAGATAAGGATGGGACTAGGAAGTACAATGCAGGCATACCTGATTTAGAATAATATGATTTTGTGTGGATGAGTCAAGATTGGTAGAATTCACGCCAAAGGAGTCTCATTAGGTAATGCTGCTTCTTATGCCAATTTAAAATTCTAAAGGTATCCACAAGACGTTTTTACATAATCAGAATTATGTTATATGTTTGTCTGGTTATGTTGCAGGGTACCAAGTAGTCCAAAACACCAGGCAGTCCAAAACAAAACACATTGTTATAAAAATCATTCATTCAAATTCATGAGAAATGAAATTTTTTGAAACTACCCACTATGCTCAATCGATCATGGATGCTCAATTGATTTCATTCCACCATGTAGATCTAAAGGCGGCTCATATCATAACTACGCCACCCATTCCTAGCATGTCTTACACTTCCAAGACTGTTACTAATGGTACTAATTTAATGCAATTTCAAATCTCCGTACTCTTAACCTACGTTAAACTCACCGTGGGTTGGAAATTTCGGTTGGGTGACTAGACTTGCTTTAAGAAAACGACCAGTTAACTTATAATTTTGATCGGAAATTGTCTTGATTTCCTGTTTTTGGGCTCAAATATTTTCGATGAGTAGACTCATTTAACTAATTTACAATAAAAAAATAACATTTTCAATAGGATGTGAGCAATTCTAGCCAATAAAAAAATGCATCTTTTGACATTCCTTGATTAACATTCTTAATGATTTAGGATACATGCTAGTGTATGATAGTTTGTTATGCCCCCAAGATGGGACTTGTGAATTCACTAGAAGACTCTACCCCTTTACCTAAGGTTCATATCTCAACCGGAATTATCATTCAGCTCTTCCTCGCAATTCAAGGGAAATTAAACATATTTACAGGCATTTAGGAAACATGCAAGCTACAACCAAGTCCATGCCAAATAATGCATTTACCACTCTGGATTCTTTCCAATTGCACCATAGTGAAAACACATCATTGTTGCTCAGTGCTCGGGAAATCCACTAGAGTAATTCATGTACAATTTAACATTTCCAAGACCACAAATCAACAATCAATTACATTTCAAATTATGGTTTAGGGGAAATAGTTTAATCCAATCCAGAGAAAAATTTAGCTTAGGGGTTAGAGTTCATCTCAACGCTAAATTGGTCACTCCATGATTTCCTTGGCTTAGTGCATGCCCGTCTTTTTAGCTTCTCTTACACCATGCGCCCTCTACCAATTTGGTTCTTCGCACCTATTCTCACCACCCCTCCCTCTTGTCACACCACCGTGACCACTTTGCATGGTAAATATTTCCCATCAAGAGAAACATGTCAAACACATAATTAATCCCCACTTGATTTTTGTTATCAGGAAGATTTCACCTTTTGCAGACAGAAGCTGTTCCTCTGGTTTGAATGGTTCAGATCCAGAACAAATGAGTGAACAACAAAGGATGAAGACCTTCGCTGAATGTTGTAGACACCTGGAATACTGCTTCGATCATGAACCTATGTACTTGCAAACACGTCAAACATACAAGCACATCAAAGCTACCAGAAAATCATCTACATATCCATGCTAGTGACTAAGGAATCTAGCAACATATACATGTGAAATCAAAACAACACATATGTGGGACGGAAATCAGCTTTGCATTAAGAATGTGTGAAGAAGCTTACAAGCGTTTCCATAGTGTCGACAAGCTCCTCAACGAGACAAACACTTCATCCCCATAAGCTCCAACTTTGCTCTCTATGCTCTCCAATTACTTGGACTAAGTAGTCAATTCAACAGCATAACAATACCTATATAGTTCTCCCCCTCAACTATGGATATGAGCTTGTATTTATAAGGCTCAATGGATAGGGATAGTTGAGAGAATGGTGGGTGAGGTGGCTCCAAGATCCTATCAAGGGGGATCTCGAGCTCAAACTAACCCATAATGATAGGGATAAGGGAGGACACGAGGCTCAAGTTCTAGTAGCTTCGAGAAACTTCTCTTTTTCCCATTTTACCCAGGGTACCGCTTTTGTTCCCTTATGACAGAGCGGTTTAGGTGAGAACCGCTTTAAGAACAAAGCCTATAAGCGGTGGCACCGCTTCTCTATAACATGATACAGGCGGTGCTGAACAAGGTACCGCTCATCAGCCACATGGTAAGCATGGTGCTAGGTTTTTTCAAGTAGAATTGACAAACAACAGAGCAAGTTTCCACTCCAAGTGTTGGGATTAAGGGAAAACATAGGGTTTAAGGATCTTATCACATGATGGTGACATGATTTAGGTATAACAGAATGCCCCCCAAAGCGTGAGGCTTGGAGGGATACGATAAGCGAGAGCTTAGAGAGAACAAGTTGTCACTTCGAGGTGAAAAAGTCAGCTCGGTCGGAGAATGTCGTCAAGTAGGCATCTGTAGTACATCAATACTTTTGACTCATAGACAAATGTAACCAACTCATGGTTGCGGACCAATACAAGGCAGATCCATGAGAGGAATAAACAAGCATGGCTACTATAATACAGCGTATATCCATGTGATAGAGGACTCAAACTTGGACATAGCTACCAGACATACAACGTAGATCTATGTCATACAGACACAAATTTGAGCATAGCCACGACCATACAAATGTGGATCCATGATAGATATACAAAACTCCATCGCAACATGGGGAAAGCAATGAGCGCTAAAAAAATACCCAGGGTCTTCATATCATCTTCCACAAAGTACGATTCTATCCATGTGATTACAATAATCTGAAGTCAAACATGGTAGAAACCACTTGATTACCGGCCAATGATGTGAACTATTAACAAGTGCAAGGGAGATCACCATTGATGTCAATGATTCCCAAGGTACCCTAGTACAATCTACTGAGCGTGAATAGATGTCTTGATTTCGAACACCTAGTCGATTCTATCGGTCAAAGGTCAATGATGTGAACCTATGTCGAGAGCGATAAAATCTGTCATTGAGGCATACAGATCTTAAGGTACTAAATTTTGTTTCTAAGACTATTTCCTGGATGATGAGCTGATGTCGACGGGAATAGTCTCGTCGAAGGAGGTCCATGATGAGTCCCACATCGACGACACGAAACTCGGAACATAGCTCTGGAATGATGTGAATGAAGTAACCATAAGAATGACTCAAAAGTACCAACACAGAGACTATTTTGACTGCAGAGGTAAAACTTCTTCAACTTCCCTTTGAACATCAGGCGGCACGACAAAAGACTTGGCAGCATGACTAGACCAGACAAACACACAGTGCGACGATGGACAATGCATTCTTTTGAAAGACTCAAAGGAGTGACATGACTCATGAAAGTGGATCATCATGGAGATCAGTTGAATACCCAATTGACTGAAATGATATGCAGACAAGTGCCATGTTCAAAGGTAATGACAAACTACTGCCATTTATTTGCAAAATGATTCCCTTCCCATTTTTCCCATCATGGTTGATGAGTGCCTATTTTCGGTTTTACGAGTTCAAAGAGGGTAACAAACACTCGTTATAGCTCGTCCGAAGACAAGTCCAAACTCATATGTTTTACGAACCTGAGAGAGGAGGGGTTCACTCCCAAAAAAGGGTCTTTCAATGTTTAGTTTAACGAGTCCAATGAAAGAAAACTCGGTGTAGTTCATGTTTAGAGAGTCTGAACAAACTAAAGAAAACTACAAAGGGTCCTTTTTCGTATGATTTAGTCCCTAAGGCCCGAAAAAGTATAAAATAATACCTTAGAGAACTCTTCCAGTCATGATTGGATGGAGTGTTCATTTTTCGTAAATAGTCTATCCGAACCAAAAAAGAGAACCTACCGTCGGAGAGACGACTCTTCAAATACTTTTACGAGTATGAATAAGACAAGTACTCGACTATCTTTTCACATTTTAAGAGTCTGAAAAGAGCTTAAAGAAGAATCTATTATCATTTTTCATGTTTGAATCTAGTGCATGAAAAAGTAATAAACTAAGCTCAAACCACTTTTCATGTTTTAACTAGATCACAAAAAATGAAAAGTAAGCTCAACATCATCTTACTATTTTTTACGAGCTCAAAGATCAGTTGAAAGAATGCTCAATGATTGGTTTCATTTTTACGCAAGCTCAAAACCAATGGGTAAACTATGCTTGAAAAATCACATTAACATCAAATATAGAGGTTGGAATCTCCCCCCCATCATGATTGCTAACGAAGCCTACCCCTAGCATGATTGCTAGCGAAGCCTACCCCTAGCATGGTTGCTAGGGGCTCGCCATGTCCCCCAAGATTCGTTTCATTTGACGATTCTTCTTCCATACCCAACCTAAAAACCTGGTTACTAATGTGAAAATGTTCACCAGGGGGGTAGGAAGAACGAGAATTAGGCAAGTGAAAAGAAGGTTCAAGTTCTAACACTAAAGTGAAGACTCGACTCAAGGGAAGGGGATCTATTTCATTTTTACACAAGCTTGAAACGGAAGGTAACTATGCTTGGAACATGGTTTCATTTTTATGCAAGCTTGAAACCAAAAGGTAAACTATGCTTAAGGAAACCTACTTCATTTTTTAACGAGCTTGAAATAGAAAATGAACTATGCTCAAGAATGGTTTCATTTTTATGCAAGCTTGAAGCCAAAAGGTAAACTATGCTTGAGGAGATCTATTTCATTTTTTTAACGAGCTTGACATAGAAAATGAATAATGCTCAGGAATGATTTCATTTTTATGCAAGATTGAAACCAAAAGGTAAACTATGCTTGAAGAGATCCATTTCATTTTTTAATGAGCTTGACGTAGAATGGGAACTTTGCTCAAAGGCATCTATTTCATTTTTTAACGAGCTTGACATAGAATGGGAACTATGCTTGCAACAAGTTCTAATCCAACATAATGTCCAGAGGTTGGTGGGTTGCCCCCTTACATAAGAAGCTAGCAACTTAACTCCAGTATGAAGTCCAGAGGCTGGAGCCATGCCCCCCATTTTACCTATGATGGGAAGAAGTTAATTAGAAGGGGAAAGAGCCACAAGAACATGCGGGACATTCAAGGAATTCTGATGACTAGGAGTCACATGATAATTAGGTTTAACAAAGGAAAACTGATCAACGGTCACAATCTTCCCATCACAGGGAAAATACATCGCTCGAAAGAGTGTGGACACTACAACTTTCATGGCGTAAACATAATCACGTCCAAGGAGCAGATTGAAATCTAAAAGACCTTGGACTACCATAACATCGATGCAGACAGTTTTTCCTTCCAAATTAATAGGCAACTGAGGAAGGGTCCCTAAAGGCACTGTAGGTATTCAATTAAAAGCCAATATTTGATTGGTAGCTGGCACAAGTGGAGGAGAACCTATGGCTTGCCAAGCAGTAGAGGATAGAATGCTAAAATAAGCCCCTTCATCAATGATAGTGCGAAGTATACTCTTAGTGGAAACTTGCACAGCTATCTGGAAAGGAACACTCGAATGAAGACGATATTTTTTTAGGTTACTTCAGTCAAAGGAAATAACCTCACTACTCAGAGAGGGTTCTGTCGAAAGAGACAAAACTTCTTCTTGTCGAGAACAATCAAAACAAAGCATAAAAACTTTAGCAGGTTTCAGTTCATTCTCTACTGGAAGAGAAGAACAAGATGAAGATTCAGTCAAAGAGACTACTTCAGTATTAACACTCTCTGATAAAAGATCGAGATCGGGTGGAAATGACATCGACTCGACCACTTCACTCTCCGAAGGAAGAGTGGGATCAATTATAGATGAAACTGAATTGATCACTTGGTCAACGAGCAAGGAATCGAGGGATAAATTATTATCACTTGTTGGAATCACCTGTTGATGATCAGTAATATTTTCCAACCAACGCGAAGCTTCATCCATGCTTGGACAAAGAAAAGTACGATACATATCCTTGCATATCAAACAAGGATACAAGACTTTACCCTAACGACCTTTTACCAATGGGTCACTGGTTGAGGGAGTATCGTCAACATGATTTTCAAAGGTTGATGACACAGACGGTTTGGACCTTTTAGACCACTCTTCTTATACACGGGAGAGACCGGGACACTCCTTAAGAAGGTGGTCCCCCTTGAAAATATTACAAGGGAAGTTGGGTTTTTTGGGTGTTCTCTTAGAATGGGAACCATCAAGAGCATATGGTTGCTACTTTTTCTTTCTTATCCTTCTTCTTCTTACCCTTTCCTTTATTCTTCTTCTTATCCATCTTACTACTAACCGTAGAGCTTTGGTCAAGCGAAGAATAAGAAAGGGATGAAGTTACAATCGGTGGAGAAGGAATAGGATTAGGTTGAGGTCAATCCTATCTCAGAGGAGAGGTGACATTTGAGACATTAGGTGTAACAGGAATTACCGGATTAAATAGCCAAACCGGTAATCCTATAGTTAACCCAAGAAGATTTAGAGTGGCAATAAAGGGAGGACCAATACCTTCACTTGGATGGAATACAAAAGGTACACCTTGGAAAGGGACCTCTTGAGTGGTAGTCCGATATGAGGATGCCATCTCTAAACTTTCTAAAAACCCCCTAACTACCACGCACAAGCAAGTACTACTCAAACTAAAAGCAACAAGCAAACATGTGAAAGGAGTGGATAAGAGTCAAGAATCTCATAGGACAGGTGAAAAGGATAACTCAGATGGTTTGAGGACTCCTAAAAGGGTCTCCCGATATACGCTAGGTACGTGGGAGCTCAAATTGGTAGTAGTGTTGTCTAATGCACAACCGTTCACAAGGGGCCTTCTGATATACAATCGAGTACATGAAGTGCCTTTCTATATACCTCAAGGGTGTGAAAGGTTGTTCGATATACCGACAACGTGGAAGAACCACGCGAGTCCCAGGTTGTAGTGCGGATAAGTAACAATAGCTCCTACGTTTAACGACGCCCGAACACATCTCTAACTTATCACTCAAATTGCTAAAAGTTTTAACCTAGTACTACCGTTAATTTTATCTTGTGCGTTTAGGTGGAACCATGGAGTGAAAACTTGAATTTAAAGAAGATGCACACTGATCTATATGATAATGCAAGTTTTCCTCTTCAATGAAATTCTACCCAGGAGAGGGAGAGAGATTTATTTTTCTTCCCAAAAATGCACACCCAAATGCAAATGCAATTCTACCTTTTCAAAAGAAAAGTGAAATATCAATGCACCCCAAACAATATTCAAAGCAAATAAAAAAGAGATATAGAGAACATCAAACTTAAATAAACCAAAAATGTTTCCTATCTTTTCATGCTTGAAAAAGATGCATAAAAACTTAATGGAAAGGTGATTTCACTAACGTTTCCAAACAAAACTAACTCTAATGCACGCAAAGTTGAAAACAAATATTTCTTCTTAATGAAAGTAAGATATAGAATTTCAAACAATCATGCACAAAACAAGAAGAAAATCGTTCAACAATGCTTCCAAATAAATCAAAGGAGAGAGAAAACTAAAACTTCTCTTTGAAATAGACAAGGAAACGAAGAACCAATCTTTCCTACCAAGCACTGAAAAAATAAGCATGCAAAAGGAAACAAGAATCACCCCAAGCAAAGAAAGACTCAAAACAACATGGATCACTCATGCATTCCAAGTCCAAAACAAACCAGAGCATACACAAGAAATGAAATGTATATTTCCCGATTCTAACAACTAATATCTACAGAAAAGAGCAAGAGGTTTCAAGCAAAGAAAAGAATGCAAAATCCAATGCAAGAAACATAAATTCTCTTTGAATGCAGAAAGAATACAACAATCAAAGCGACTGCAGAATATACAATTCATGGCCCCTCTCGGCCGTGAGGGAGCATTTGTTTTTTAAAATACACTTCATTTTCATCAAAAAGTAAGCCAAAAACACACAAAAATCAAAATACAAAGTCTGGAACAGAGCCTACCTGGCACCGCGTAGATGAAGTTACTGATAGGAAGTTTTGAGGCAGAACCGCTTCTTTCTCACTGGATTCAGGCGGTGGCACTGCCTATTGCTAACTGGACTCAGGCAGTGGCACCGCTCCTTGCCAAAGGCACATACGCGGTTCTCTGTAATCACCCAGAATAGTAGGAGAGCAAAAAATCAAGTTAGAAATTGATCAAATCAAGGTAAAGATTGATGAATTGACAGTTAAAAAGAGCATATAAGGTCGGAATAGTTCATATCTGAACAGATATGAAAGTTTCAAACCAAAATTCACTAAGTCAGATGGCATATCTGATTGAAGAGAGTTGGAGATGGAGCCTGGATTCGAACAAGAGTTCAAGGGCTGAGGAAGATCAGATAAACCGAAATTTGCTTTGATCCCCAGCAGAGTTGCCAGATTTGTTATCAGGAATATTGCACCTTCTGCGGACAGAAGTTGTTCCTTTGGTCTTAATGGTTCAGATCCAGAACAAATGAGTGAATGACAAATGATGAAGACCTTCCCTGAATGTTGTAGACACCTGGAATACTACTTCAATCATTAACCTGTGTACCTGCAAACACGTCAAACATACAAGAACATCAAAGCTACCAGAAAATCATCTACATATCCATGCTCGTGACTAAGGAATCTAGCAACATATACATGTGAAATCAAAACAACACATATGTGGGACAAAAATCAGCTTTGCATTAAGAATATGTGAATAAGCTTACAATCGTTGCCTTAGTGTCGACAAGCTCCTCCACAAGACAAACACTTCATCCCCATAAGCTCCAACTTTGCTCTCTATGCTCTCCAATTATTTGGACTAAGTAGTCAATTCAACAGCATAACAATACCTCTATAGTTCTCCCCCTCAACTATGGATATGAGTGTGTATTTATAAGGCTCAATGGATAGGGATAGTTGAGAGAATGGTGGGTGAGGTGGCTCCAAGATCCTATCAAGGGGGATCTTGAGCTCAAACTAACCCATAATGATAGGGATAAGGGAGGACATGAGGCTCAAGTTCTAGAAGCCTCGAGAAACTTCTATTTTCCCATTTTACCTAGGGTACCGCTTTTGTTCCCTTATAACAGAGCGGTTTAGGCGAGAACCTCTTTAAGAACAAATCCTATAGGCAATGGCACTACTTCTCTATAACAGGATACAGGCGGTGTTGAACAAGGTACTGCTCATCAGCGAATTGACAAATATAGCAAGTTTCCACTCCAAGTGTTGGGATTAAGCACAAACATAGGGATTAAGGATCTTATCACATGATGGTGACATGATTTAGGTATATAACAATTTTCCATTAAACACACTTAGCAATTAAAACAAGTTTTGTGATTAAAACATAGTTTATAACTTAAACTTAGGACAGTGGGTCTTCCCCGATCTACTCAAGATGTAATAGGGTTAGATTACAACCCCTAGGCCATCTACAACCCCCTTACCTTCCCTTGGTGAATTCACATGTCCCCCATATATTTAGTGTTTGGTCACTGTCGAAGCGAGTTATATATATTTTTATTAAATAGAGTCGAAATTATACATTTGTTCTGTCATATAGGAATTTGCATACCAGTATTTACATCATAAATTCAGGGGGTCTCAACTAGAGGTATTAGAAGGATGGTAAAAACACTATTTCTGGAATCTGAATATATTTTTAGGTATATTTCACTGAGCACATTAATGCCCAATGCCTGCTTCAATATTTACAGTGACATTACAATGAGCCAAGCCCTCACTTTTCTTCAAGATTTCAAGCTCAACCATTACATGAAGATTCCTCTACAAATTATGTTTATGGCCCTTCATGTATTGCTTGGAAATGATTAGAGATACCATGGTAGCTAGGGATACCTCTAGTATCATGTAAACCTAATATCCTAGAGTAATTATAATAGTTTAAGACCTAGACTCATAAACAACATTATTCTCTCATATATTTGGTTTTCAAAGAAAAAAAATCACATGAATCAAGTGGGGAAACATCACATAGTACCTTATATTTGAAGGGTTTGATGTCGTATGATAGATGACATACTAATTGGCTTGGATTTCTCATCCCTGGATCAACTAATGAATGGAATACATATGAGCATGATGCTTTGTTGGCATCTTCATGTTCTTCCACATTCTAAGATTAAGTTCTTTTGATAGTTATTATCGAGAGTCAAATGCAAAGTTGCAGTGCCCTTCACCCACATTTGTGAATGAAAAAGGCTCTCACCTTCTTATAGCTTATATGTCTCCTATGGTTGTATCTTTGTGACGACAATAGTAATGTTGCGGTCAACATCAATAATCCACTTACTGACTCATCCGTAAGCTCTAAAGGTTTCATTCAAATTAATCAAATATCCATAAGCCACATCCATCATTCTAGTGTTATGGCCTTTTATGGGTGTCACACCATTTTCATATGTCCTTATTTGATTTCCCTTGCTTCCTCTTTGCATGTGGCTTTGACTAGTTAAAATGTCTTGAGGTTGTCTATCTTTGTTGTGTCCTTTCTCATAAGAGTCAACATCTCCTTTACTCTAATTTTGTTACATAGTTGAATTCAAATGCCAAAGTCAACATCTCCTTTACTCTAATTTTGTTACATAGTTGATTTCAAATGCCAAATTCCTTCTTACCTTGATTCTGAATTTCCATTTTCAATCTTGAAAATGTAATGTTAATTCACTCCTACCAAAGAGATGTCTAGAAACTCAAGTTTTGTCCAATTGTATTTGTGATGGTTGTTGGAGTGTTTGAAAACTCTGTGTTGTAGATAGGGTATGCAAGTTGTTTGTGTCTCCTATACACTCTGGTCCATAAGGATTTCGATTCCATGTCATTGTCATTATTGGAAATGGTAATCTTGATATTTTGGGGTCGCATGGGCCAAGTGAAAATTAATTTTTATCAAATAAAAAAATAATAAAGAATAGAATGTCAATCAATGAGATGTTCTTCTAGCAATCATCATTGGTGGAGATATCATCCATAACTATGTTATCTTATTAAATTCAAACTCCATTATATTGTACTTCTCCATCCTATCCTTTTGTAAGCCAATGGTGTTGCTCAATTCAATCTCAATACCTAAGTTTTCTTGTCACTAAGCACTTATTAAATATTTTAAAAAACAATAATCAACTGAATATTATGAATTTTAAAGCCTATTGTTCAAATAATTTATTTATTTGTATGCACATATTAAGAAAGTATCAACTGAATTTATTATATTAGAGTGTATTAAGAAAGTATATGTAAGAGACAACATATGAATCATTAAAATTAAGTTATATATTATAATACTTATATTACATCTTTTTAAAATTATGATTTTTTTTGGAATATATAGATTTTAATAAAAAAAAATTATTAAAAATATGTTTTAATAATTATTTTAAATAAAATAAATTTTACATTAAATTTTTTATATAGATTTTTTATTTTCATTCATATTTCTTAGCTTTCCATAAAATATTTTTATGATAACAATTAACTCATCAAAATATATTAGATATCTAAAGTCTTTAAAATTAATACTTAAAATCACAATAGAGAATTACTTTCATAATAATCCGATCCATTTTACCTAGGCAACAATTTTTAAAACGAAGCACTATCAATCCTTTCCCATTTTTAATTGGTAATAGGAAATTTTTAATTGGTAATAACCTTTGCCTCTCTAGAAGGAATCGGGAGGAATTACTTTATATTTGAAGTTAAGAATTAGCACGGTACTAACCTTTGTGCTTGCCCAAGCAATATTTGGTCAATGTAAGCAGTGATTCTACTAATGGTTAGAATATTGGTCAGCATAAAGAAAACTAAGGAAGTCAAACTTTCTTTGCTATTGGATTTTTTATTTAATTGGGTATCTTTCACTTATCTATCAAAATTAGTCTATAATATCACATTTATGGTATTTAAATTATAATTTTTATTTTTTTTATTTAAAAAATTAGAAATTACTTCTTTCACTTTAATCAGCTTCCACTTCATTATCCACCTTCACGAGAGTACCCAACCCTCTATTAGAATATGGAAAATCTCTAACTTGAAAATGTAAAAAAATATTTACAATATCTATCACTTCTAATTTTTGTTTTAATCCCTTATCTTATACGCGAAGAAAACTGCCCCACTCCGTAATTAATACTAATACTACGCACATACTCGTTTTTGTTTTAATCCCTTATTATTAGTCCCTGCCATCGGCTAGCAGGGACTCTATGAACGGCCTTGCCGTCATTTTCAATTAGTTGACACGCAAAACAAAGCAAAAATGAAATAGTTTTCCTAACTTTGCATTCAAACGAATTTAAAACAACTTTTTTCCACCTAATATCATTGATTGCCGCCGCTTTTTCTACCAATAGGTAACCTTGGCCACTTTCTCCGCCAATCATCCACTTAAACTTCTTATTTGGCCTCATAACGAGGCGAGAGCCAAATTCTAAACCAATATAATCCAATGTTTCATTTATAAAATTTAGGAGACATTGTATGGAGAATTAATGTTAACGCCAAGGTTAACATTACCTCTACAACATTAAATGTTTGGATATAGTAGCCTTTCGTAAGGCTTCATTCAATATTATTCATAGCTTTCATTCAATATTATTATGTTACTGTTGTGATTGCATGTTGGCCACTTGTTATTATGGGACTGCTATGAGTGCTAGCATGTTGGCCACTTGTATAGTCATTGCAGTGCCAAACACTGCACTTACAAAGAGAAACATATACATTCTCTACTGGATTGCAGTGCATGACCTTCTTTGCCAATACCTCAAAGAGCACAAAAATAAATCTCTGTCTGCCAAAATACTGGGCATAATACATGTGAAGAACTATATGGAGATGGAGATGGAGATGGAGCTGGAGCTGGAGCTGGAGCTTACATTCGATTCATTAATGGAGATTCATTAATGGCGTTGGAGCTTATATCAAAAGGCAACTTGTTCTCACCCATATTTTCTTGGAGGTCCTTGCTCTTTTCTCGATTCATTTGCTTACCAAAATCTAAATATCCACCATCTGGGCAAGATACTATGCAGCTTGTACTATGCATCCTGCTACATATTGACATAATTTTAACCATATTCATTTTATTCAGAAAATAAGACATGTAATATTGTGTTTTTTAATGCAAAAGAATAAATGATTGATGTCCAAATATGATTGTTATAACACTATGAACAAATGTTTCTTAATTGCAAAGGCCAATGCACATGCACATATAGATTGATTGGAACCTGCTTCAGCTTAAGTCCCAATGTAGTCGACAATGGATGTTGGGGGAATTCGGACCAGCCAGTACATTATAAATAAGAGGAGATGCACAGAGGCTATGCAGGGGCATGACAGAGAAGCAAAGGTCGGTGATGGCAACGAAGCTAAGGCAGGGAACAGTCGGCCTCAGTACAAGGAGTTATATGAAAAGGCTCACGAGAGGGTGGTGCCAAGTTTGCCCCATTGAAGTTTACATCGAACCGAACTGTTCAAGAATAAGGAAAAGGAAGCAAAAGTTGCAGAACAAAAATCAGTAAGTAATATCTTTTGCGGCAGGCAGGTTTTACCAATTATTGCCGAATATACTTCTAGAGTTTGTTGGAAATTCATTCATTTGGCATGCTTGGAGCATGCTTTCCTCCTTTTAAATGGTTTAACTTTGGAAATCAAAATAATTGCTACTCAAATACTTCTAGAGTTTGTTGGAAATTCATTCATTTGGCATGCTTGGAGCATGCTTTCCTCCTTTTAAATGGTTTAACTTTGGAAATCAAAATAATTGCTACTCAAACATTGGAACAAGTCCAAGTACCTCTTCATGCTACCATTCAGTCTTCATGCTGCCAGGTCCAAGTCCGAATTGCTGCAGGAGATGCTGCCAGGTCCAAGTCTGAATTGCTGGAGGAAATGAAGGGAAGACGACTTGTGTTAGGAGATATGGGTTTTCCCAACAACAACAACGACTTTGAACCAGAATATTTACCAAATCTTCAATAGTATGGAGTGGATGAGATCAAAATGCTGATTAAATTCCTTGAACTCTGGAATCGTTGGAGATGTTACCTTCAAACTGAGAATGCTTTGCCATCTTTTATGCAAACGGGCCCATGTACTTAAAGACGCTGAAATCTAGGCATGTAGATGCTCCATTGACACCTGTGAACGCCTTGGTTACTAGAAACAACATCTCAACAAGTTGGTGATTGATATACTTTCTGGGTCTGCAAGTTGAACATAAAAAAAATCTAAAAATCACAGGTTACTTCAAAGTATAAACACTGACCTTGGCCATGGATAGCATAATTATGATGGAGAGCTAATCCTCACTATATACCAACACGCAATGCTGCTGCTTTCTTTACAACAAGTTGGGGCCTCATGATGTCTCATTAGAGATACTGTACAACATATGTTACAGCTAATTCTTCAATACATTTATTTAGAATATTGAGTTTACTTTTGTGCAGGATCTTGTGCTACTTCCTTTACAACAAGTTGGGGCCTGTGGATTTCTCATTAGAGATACTGTACAGCATATGTTACAGCTAATTCTTCAATACATTTATTTAGAATATTGAGTTTACTTTTGTGCAGGATCTTGTGGTGTTCCAGTATCTTGATGGGAGCATTCTAAATCCACCAGGTAGCTTCCATGTCTCTGGCTTCTGACCGTCGCTTCCTCTATTGAGAGCTCGAGTTCATTATCGTTGCACACTACTATAGGCAATCATATTGTAGAAACTAGCTAATTCACAGCAATCATATTGTAGAAACTTCCTCTATTGAGAGCTCGAGTTCATTATCGTTGCACACTACTATAGGCAATCATATTGTAGAAACTAGCTAATTCACAGCAATCATATTGCCTCTTACAGAATCATGGATTGCTATAATCCATGATTCTTAACAGCTTTATAATCATATGCTACTTAGGCCATGATTTTATTTTCCACAAGAATTTTTGCTACAAAGTGGGTAAATGAAGTTTTATATCAGTCATTTGCAATAATGAACTTACATATCACGTTTTCGGTAACCTGCAAAGATCAGTCTTCCTTCGTCAAGCCTATATTTTGTCGGCACCTCCATGAATGAACCATGGAGAACACCATTCATCGATTCTCCTTGCATATCACAAATTTGTATGTATGTTGTTAGAAGAGACCCATTCAGTTTTAATAAGCAATAGCATTTCATTTATTGAGCTCCCCTTGTTCTTCAAGCTTCTACAGAACAACGCCAATCTGTCTCTGCATCATGACTCATGTCCATTCATTCTCAATAATCAAAACTCATGTCCATTCATTCTCAATAATCAAGGATGTCGTTGAACAAGACATGCCCCTTGTTCGTGCCTAGCTGGTTATTGTTTTAGTGTAGGTCTGTACCTCCTGGTGGTTTGTGCCTCGATGATTTTTGTTATACACATGCCTTCCATTTGTGTATTTAGTGCAATATAACATTGTAGCATATACATAGTGGGTTATGCCTCTGTTGTCTGTGCTATACACGTGCCTGCCATTTTTGTATTTAGTCTATATGTTATAACTTATAAGCATGCCCGCCATTTGTCTATTTCGTCTATGTTATAAGCATGTCTGCCATTTGTCTATTTAGTGTCTAAAATCTGCTTTTTATTCACAACATTCTCATATGCATCTTTGTATATGTACGCTATTATCTGTGTTTATGTTGGCGTGAGGTCTAGATAAATAAATAATAAAATAATAGTTTTAAAAATTAAATAAAATATGTCTCAATGATACCTTGTGTTCTGGGAGCCCCGCGCTGCCTAACAAAGTGTTAAAACAAATTAAAATACATTATCAATTTAGAGACTAGCACTAGTCCGTGCACTCAATATATATAATAAAATGCATTTTATTACACGAACTGTTTGTAATATTGGAATATTGCACAAAGCTTCCATCTCAATCATAGCATGAACCGGTAAACCAATCTAATATAAAATTAGTAGAAATCATTAAAAGTCATCTTTTGACTCAAGATCCTTCTCTAACCTATCGACATAGCCTAAACATATATACTAAGGGCCGTCCCATAAAATAAATCAGGTGAAAAAACACTCGGTACCGGCATATTGGCCCAAAGCGTGTACATTTCTTTCCTGCTGGATATTTTGATGGTGCTGCACAAATGAATACGGGAGGTGCTGGGTTAATGATCTACATCAGTGAAACCCATTATTACTGTTTTGCGGTGGGCTGTGGGATTAGTACCAATACCCGCTCAGAACTTTTGGCACTATGGTCTGTTCTCAGAGTTTGCAAATTGATGGGTGTGCCCATTAAGATGATCTTTGGGGACTCTATGGTGGTTATATCCTGGGTAAAGAGATTATCAGTCCTCAATATTCCCACTTTGAAACACTGGTGCGATGAGATTTTTTCTATGCTACAAGAAGCCCCATCGGTGACCTTTAATCATATATACCGGGAACATAACATGCTAGCTGACGAACTTTCAAAAAAGGCTCTTAATATGGATGTTGTAATTGGACACTACTCAGAATATATGGAGGGAAAAGTCATAAGAGAAGGCAACTTAACTCTATTTTGATGGCTGTTTTTATTTATTTCCACAGCTTCTGGATCATGATTGTATGCTCTCTATTATAGCCTGACTTGGTGTTCTTTCAGCTAGTTTATTATGCTTCCATGAATATATGTTTGCAGGACACTACAGATATTGATATTTCTGACCTGAATTTCAGGGATGATGACAAAAGTCTGCATTGTACAGACTTTGTTCTTATATTTCTGCTGACTGAAAGTATTCTCTCATTGCTGGCTGATACATGTTTATTACTATCTGATGGGGTGGGGGATGTTCTGATTTGTCAATATTTTGTCCTCCTGTACTAGTGGGGGATGGACTGTTTGACATTTTCATGTAATACTGTTTAAGATGTCTTTTTGATTCATATGAATATCAAAGACTGGTATTTTTTCTTCTGAAAAAAAAATCAGGTGAAAAAAATATCCCATCGACATATTATAAAGAAACGTGCAAAGGAAACCTTGTCTCGCATAGGACGAATATATAAAAGAGGACAACTGATAATAATTTTACTGAAAGAGCAAGCTCCAAATCTAACAATGGCAATGCACTATAATACATAGTAATATCTTGATAGGAACTAGCCAGCCATGTTCAGAGAGGACAAGTATACCCACGCTCATAGAGACAATCCAGTAGGAACTAGCCAGCCACCACGCTCGTAGAGGCAATCCAGCAGAAACCAATCCCTTAGGCAGGGACTTAGTTGCTTTGCAACTTTCCTTGTTTTTGTTTCAATCCCTTATTTTTGTTTCAATATACTCGTTATTCTTGTTGCCACAGTGTTTGTAACGTGCTAGAAAATTGAAGAACCCCTAACCTTTTCACTGGAATTGGAGAAGGAAGGGAAGAGTATGAACTCTTTCCAGCAGAGTCATGAAATTTGGGCATTTCATACTCGAAATGTGTTTCAAGAGAATTTATTCAGTATCAACAAGTTGCAATCTAAAGAGGAACAGATCTATCATCGTGAAGTGCCCTCCTCCTACCATGAGCGCTGTGATTAACAAATACATTATCAACACAGTTAAAACCATAAATCATTACACAAATTCTCAACTGGTTCAGCCGAGAATAACAGGGAACTGCGCTCAGAGGTTGGGATCTAGCTTCATGATGATCTTCCACCCAATTCCACACAATGTCATGACTATTTGTTTATGCTTGGGACTAAAGAAACCTTGTTTCTTGTATAAGGAACTCTCAATTATATATCTGTAGTGTTTTGGAGGATGATTTAAACATATGTGCACTTTGGTAGATGGGTCACCCAATTTTGAGCTTTGTTAGTACTTTGTGGATGCTCATGTGGACACTCAAATGCTCTACAAGATCAACTGTTTTTCCTTTATCCATTGTTTTGCTTCAAAGAGGTTATGTACTCCAAAACATTCAATTTCATGGAACCCTAGAATTGTTGGGTGTTTCTGAGTTATGTTTTCATTTTAACAAGTACACTCTTTCCCATTTAAATGAAAGTACCAAGAAAATTGACTTATATTCAAAGATTCGAAAGGAAAAGGAATCAACAACAACAAACAAACACCATCATTAATTTTGTAAAGTTGGTCTATTATACTTAATTGTTGACATGATATATCATCATAGAATGACCATAAAATCTAAATGATCATAAACCATCATAACATATTCTAGTAGTTCCCGTAGGGACATCCACATTGACACAACTATTCCTTGTTGAGTTGACATTGACATAATACAAGTCAAGCAAATGTATTTTGATTTGTAGAAGAAACTTTGACAACAATAGCACGATACCTTCATCAACATGTGTCATCTTATACAACTCATTTATGAGTTCTTTCAATGCACATCTACATGTACTCATAGTGACATCTCATATCAATGTGTATTATGAGCTTCAAAAAATATTTTTACATGATTTGCATCAACAAAGCCTTCTCACCACTTCCTTAAACCATTTTCAACCTCCAAAAAGCATCCAAATATGTTCTATCAATTAGACATATCTAGTCATTTTTCCATTATCTCCTTTAGTAGGGTAAGGTAGACTCAAGCAACATCACTAAACCACATCATTATTATTTTTAGGTTATTTTATATATAAATTTTAATATTATTAATTTTTTAAATTTAATTCATATTGAAAAACCTATATTATTAATTCAAAAGAAAATTGTACTAAATCAATTATTTAATTATTTAATATAATAATAATGATGATGATGTTTTTTGTATAATTTTGTTATGATAATAATTATTAGTGTCCAAAGAATAAATTTAATTTTCTAGGTTTATAATAGTAAATGAAATTTCACCTAATATCATTCAACATATTGTATTGTTAAATTGTGATCAATGCCATCTCTTATGTTTCTATTTACCAAATAGGCATAAAAGCATATTACAACAAAATGAATGTACAATTTGCAATCTTTTCCTCAAACGAAATATTTGAATTATTAATTGATAAAAGTAAATTTCTTATAAGAAAGACCAATAAACGAAATATTTGAATAATTAATTGATAAAAGTAAATTTCTTATAAGAAAGACCAATAAATGAAATAAATGTGCAATTTGCAATCTTCCTTGTTTGCAATCTTCCTTGAGTGTAGTATTTTAAAGAAAAAATGAAATGTTTTATTTTGAAAAAACTTTGGATTTGAACCAATATTCACTCTTAATGAGTTTTAAAGGTACTTTTAGAATGACCATATTATAATGGAAGTTTTATATGGAAATCCAATACAAATAATAAACCCAATTCCCTATATGAAAGCTATTTATTTGCTTTGAGAATTTCATAACAACAATGGTAAACCATTGCAATGAGCTAAATCACTTGGATCAACTGTTGTGAGCCAAGTCTTCTTAATATCTTTATGAACATAAAAGTATTTCAATATGAATACCTATGTATAAATGAGATGGAAGCTTTATAGTAATATAACTGACTGATTAAATATATAAAAAAATATTGATTAAAATTAATTCATTACCAAAATAAATGAACTTAAATTAATCTTTATTATTAGATCGATAAAGCAACTTTATTATTAGATTAATTAATATTTAATAAACCTAGTACAAACATAATACATCCAATTTTAAGATATAATATGAGGTCGATGTCACCTTTCACAACATACATGAACTAAAAGGATTAATATTTAATATTCCATCGGATTTTTATTGAAATTTAGTTGTTAAAAACTTTTATATATATGAACATGTAATCATAAAGCTATTGCGAAAGTAAGGGCCAGACGCCAATCATTGACATCCAAGAACCCATCAGTTACAGGAGACACCTTTTTTTGTAAGTGTAACAATTAGGACAAGGGGGCTACGCCATGCCCTACCAACCCGGATTACAGGGCCTGACCCCGGCAAACGCGGGTGGGTCAAGCCAACGACCTCGGGGCCTAACCCTGGCAGGATCAGGTGGGTCGAACCAACGACCTTGTGACAGAGGGCCCTTGGAAAGGGGGTCTGACCACCCGTTCTACCCGCTGGGGCAAGAGGTACCAATTACCACTACTTCTAGCCAATACCTGAGAGAGCAGTGTGTGATTTTCCGCTAGTAAGTACACGGGAGCCAATAGACTAATAGAGATATGTCGAGAGCCACTAGTTGATGATGCAATTTTTCGATACAAGTGGTTGTGTATTCTTTCATCAAATAAAGCTACTGTGAAAGTTTTGAAATTTCAACATAGCAGTTAAACACATAATTGCACATGAAAAATCACAAGCTCCTACAAATTTAAAACTAATTTACATCCAGAGGTGATAAGAAAAGAGTCCAACTATCTTTTTTTAAATAAAAAGGAAAACATGTTATTTAATAAAAGTATATCTCTAATAAGTTGTGGTTCCTTTGTCGTTCTATTAAGAAATATGAAAAGTATTTTCAAAACAATTAAATTAAATATCCAAATATCTTATAACATCTTAAAATATTATAATATTTTTGGTAACTAATCCATTTAATGGAATGATTTAACCACTAGTCAATCACTGCTTAGGACGAATAATAAATATGTGTACACTTTAAATATATGGCCATTTTTATATTTCCACATGAACTTTAAATTTTGTAATGGAGTTAGAGTTGATTTTGAATAGACTTGCTTATCGAAGTCGACTTCAAGTTGTACAACATTGCTATATAACATGCTATTACAATCTGCATATCTATTGATAAGGCATCTCAAGTACAGTAACTACCCATAAGCTCCCTGTCATCAACAATGGAAGTTGATGCATATGTGGGAGCAAGCGTCATATAATTCCATGATTGCAGACAACGTGCTTGCCTCTATAAAATCATGACATGATCCCTCCATGCTTTTATAATGATCTCTATCATGACGTGATTGTTGGGGTTGTTAAATAGTCAAATGATATGTTACAGGTCCTCTTAGAATATAATCCGTTAGGGATTATAATATTGTAAATAAATAAAATAGGAATAGTTGGAAGCCGAAAAGGCTGGACGGAAGGTTAAACAAACCGTCACATGAATGTATAAATGAATGCTTAGCCATGAATAGAATAATCAATCGGGAGTTATACCTAACAACTGGTATCAGAGCAGGTTGTCTGCCATAACTCCTGCTGCATTTCTGCGCCCTCCTGGCTGCCAGACTGCCTACCAGTCTGCCCCTGCGCGCATTCATTATGTGCGTTTATTTTCTTAATGAAGAGCCTAACCCTAAGTTTTATCCACGATCTCCATTCCGTTTTCGTTGTTGCTGTCTGTGAGTATATCTCTGGTAAACCCTAATTCTTTCACGCTGTAAGTTTATGTTGCGGTGATCTATGCTGCAAAATATGCGTCGAGTATTCTTGCAGTAAGTTTATGCTGCGTGTTGATGGCTGTATATGATGCGTTGAAGGCTGTATATGATGCGTTGAATATCATCTGTAGTTTATGCTGCGTGTTGATGGCTGTATATGATGCGTTGAAGGCTGTATATGATGCGTTGAATATCATCTGTAGTTTATGCTGCGTGTTGATGGCTGTATATGATGTGTTGAAGGCTGTATATGATGCGTTGAGAAGTTGATATTGTGATATTGTGATATATTTTGAGAAGCTACGTTGAAACTACATAAAACGTAGATTTACCCTAGATTTTGGGTGAAGTTTGAAGTGAAGATTCACGCCCTCAACTGCGTGGAGTCTGTAAACGTTTTCATGTTGCTGGTATATATATGAAAATGGATTGTGCAGTGAAGATTCGAGCCTTTTAACGGTGTATGCTGGTGATTATTTTTGAAGACTGCGACCTACCTGGAGGAGACTGCGTGGAGGAGACCGCGTGAAGCTTGAGACTGAAGACTGCGTTGATCTATATATCGACTGCGTTGTGATATATCAACTGCGTTGTGATATATGATGGTATGTGATATGTGATATATGATTGCCTGAGAGGAGCTGTAAGTTTATGCTGCGAATGGTGAATGAGTTGGAGACTGGTGCGCGTTGAAGAATGCGTTGAGCTTCCTGTGTTTTGAAGAAGCCCACCGAGCTGAACCCTAATTTTTGCTGCGATATAGTGAGAAGACTGCGTGGAGGAAGGAAACCCTAACCTCCAGACTGCTGCTTGCCTTGCTGGTGCACTTCTTATTGTGTTGTTTATTGCTAAAAACTGGTTTCTTCGGGGCCTCTGTATTGGTTTTATCATTTTCCTGGC